>CAUYPK010065418.1:0-14643 GCA_963574355.1 Loris lydekkerianus
CCCCCCCCCCCCAGAGTCCTAAAGGCAAGCAGGGAAATTGCGAAAGAGATGACCCCCACGCAGGCAAGGAGTCCTCAAGAAGCTGACAAAGCTAAGCTTCAGGCTCTCACTTGCACAGACCTTTCTAAGACCTTTGACCTAAATTTGTATTGTTTTTCTAAGAATGCCTCAAAAGCACTTAAACGTGAGGCCCCACAAAACCTGGATCTTCCTTGGGTCCCAAGTAGAGCTCCTCTGTCCTCAAAGATAAGCCCCCAACTGTCCCCCATCCAACAGATACCCAAAGCTCTCTACCTTGGAGCCTCATCTAGCCAGAGTGGGACAGCCAGGCAGGTTTCCGCCTCCAGGCCTCTGCTTATGCTGTTCCCCTGCCTTCCTGTCTTTCCCTCACTTTCGAGCCCAGTGCACTCCTACCCACCCTTCAAGACACACAGCAAATACTTCCAAAGGCAGGAACCCTTTCCCCACGTCCCAGACAGAATCAACACTCCCTCCTGGGTGGCCCCACCACACTCAGTATTCCCTGTCACAGCACAAATAACCCCCAAGGATCTGCACCACATTGAGGGTCCTGGCCCAGGCTGCGGCTTCTCTAGGGTCCAGATGGGCCTGTCTGATTCTGTATCCACAGGGCCCAGTAGCTCCAGGAGCTGACCCCTCCCAGGCTCAGGGAAAGTGTTTCTTGAATAAATGAATCTATGAACGACAGAGTGATGTATGGGTCAGTTCAGTCCTGGTGTCTCACCTGCCTGGTTCACACCCTGGCCACCCTTCCCGGAGGTCCTGAGAAACCATTCCTAGAGCCCCTGCGCCCCCTACTGGCTGGAACGGCACCTGCGCCAAGAACGAGAGGCAATTGCAGGGACATAGCAGCTCTCCGACGCCCAGAGCAGTGCGTTTACCAGGGTCCTACTCACTTAGAGGCGTATGTCCTCCAGTTTCTGTAATTCCCTGGCCTGGAAGAGGCTGTGAGAACTCATCCCATGGTTGGTCCCAAAGACCCCCACCCCAGGCCCTGTTCCCCTGACACTGATGTGGTCTCTGTATCTGCCTACGAGGACTGCGAGAGGAAAACAAGGGTATATGTAAAACTTAGTAAATGTGGAATGTAAATGTCTTAACACAATAACTGGGAAATTGCCAGGAAAGCTATGTTAACCAGTGTGATGTCAATGTGTCAACCAGTCTGTGAAACTAGTGTATGATGCCCCATGATCCTATTAATGTACACAGCTATGAGTTAATAAAAAAAGAAAGAAAGAAAGAAAAAGAAAAGGGGGGCTGGAGCACAATCCTGAAAGACACAATCACAAATGTTGAAATCCAGAAGGATCGTGCAAATGTGATTCTGGAAAAGATAAATTCAAAACTCTTTAAAAGATATTTACATTTTTTCAAGGGGATTAATTTGAGAAGCATGGGGAAAATGACAGAATTTTGGATTACCATCCGCTCCCAAAAAGAGAAAGCTTCTTGTGTTTCTGTATGATAGTCCTGTCTGTGGTCTCCAAGGCCAGTCTTGCAGCCTCTGAATGGAGACCTCAAATCCCAAGCTACCTGGATTTGTGCCAGGGCTGGGTGAGATCTAGAGACCCAATCCCACAGGGGGTCAGCATATAGCAAAGTCACACCCTTCTCCTAGCTTCTTAAGGATCCCCCCCCCCAGTTTCCCCACTCCATCAGCCTCACTCACCACCCCCTGCCCCAGCCCCGCCACCTCCAACCACTGTGCTTTCCTCAGCCTGTACAGTTTGTGTTCACACTTGAACGTGATGCCTTTTGGTAGGGCATGCCTTCTGCTGGTGTCGTCCAACCCCATTAAATATATCTAATCATTTCTCTCAGTTTCCCCTAGATCCTGGAGAAATCTGAGTCAGAGACCCCCTCCCTCTGTACAATTCATTGTCATCCTCCTTCTCACACCATTTTATATCCACCTACAAAACACTACATAATAATTGCCTCTTCTAGGAATTCCTCCTTGATTATTTATTTATTCAATCATATACTGCTGGTTTGCCACACAAGCCAGGCATATGGAAATTAGAGATCCAGCTGCAGACCTCAGGGGCAGGGAGATCAGTATAGTGACAGGCAATGTAAGAGCTAAGTACAGGGGCTCTGAGCCCTGGGAGCTGGCGTGGAACCCAGATTTGGGGTTGATTCAATAGCCGATTGCCAAGCAGAGGTGGTGAAGGGAGGAGGGGCTCGGGGCTGGAAGTGGAAAGGCAAGAGACATCATGGGCACCAAAGGCCCCATGTGGCTAGGTGACAGCTGGGCATCAAGGGGGGGCAGGTCATGGGGGGTTATTGCTGCTGTATCAAGGAAAAGCTTGATAATGTTGGCTCTTTAGAAGGCTCATTACAGCCCCAGCATGGAGATGGACCATTGAGGAGCAAGATCAGGATAAGAGACCTAATAGGAATAAGGCCCAAGCCAGGGAAGAGGAGAACAGGACACGGAGCAGGAGAGTCAGCAGAGCTGGATGAGCAGTTGGATGGAGTGGGTTAGGAAGGGAGGACTCCTGATAATTCCCAGGTTGTTGATTAGGCAACAGGGCTGATGGCAGTGCTACTCATCAAAATGGGGACAGAGGAAGGCAGTTCCATTTGTACTGCTAGACTGTAGGAATCTCCCAGATCTCTAAGCAGAGACATCCACTGGGCAAAGGAGATATAGATTGCGCGTTCAGGAGAGTTCTCTGGACTAGAAAGCTTCATCTGTGAGATGGCAGCTGGAGATTGGATGAAATTCCTAGGGAGAGAATAAAAGAAAGAGGCCACCGAGGGAGCCCTGAGGAATGCCGACACATGATGTGGAGAAGACGGAGAAGAGCCAGCCAGGAGGAGGGTCTCAGTGGGAAAAACTTTCCAGGAAGCCAGGGCAACTCTGCAGAGAAATCGAGCAATGCCATCAAACTCTGCAGTAGCTAACAACACAGGTGGCCTTGGCAAAAGCAGTTCCAGTGGAAGGAAGGGGGCAGGGGCCAGATCATCAAGGGGTGTAGAGTGAACATCAATGGGAGGGGGAGGTGGAGAAAGGAGAATAGAAATGTCATGCATTTCTATGAGAAGCTTCGGTCACAAGAGGTGGCCACTCTCTCCCCACACTGAGCAGTGAGGGGAAGGAAAGTGACCACAGGGCATGAGATAGAAGTGTTTGGAAGAAAGGGAACTTGGACATATCTACTGCTCGAGGAAGGGATACATGGAGGGTACAGGCGGAGCTGCAAATTGGGGCTCTCCTAAGAACGAGAGAATGATGCTCAGAGGCTTTGAGGGGATCAAGACAGATCTTCCATTGAAGGAGAAGCCATCAGGGTTTGGCTATTTCTACATCTGTGGGAGTGGGAGGGACAAGGAGAGGCAAGAAATTGAAGGTATTCCTAGCTGAGGGGCTCTTTCTTCCTCTGGGCAGGAGGTCAGAACACCTGTTCAGAGTACTGTGGGGGGTGGGAGGCATGATGGAGAACATGAGGGAAACCCGAAACCCAGAGCCACCGTGGGGGGTGCTGCCCAAGAACACCCAGAATGATGCTGGAGCAGGCCAAACTCCACTGGGTGCTGGAGGCAAGGATATTGCTGTGGTCACATCAGTGTGGCTGAAGGAGCCTCCAGCTTCAGGGCTGGTGTAGAGTGGGGGAGAGGGGCTGCCTTGCTCCAGGGTCAGAATTTTGCTGGTGGCTGTGGCAGAAGGATGAGGGTATTGGCAAGAGTGGTGTATTGAGGGCATTAGCCTTGGGGGCTGAAAGCAAAGCTGGAAGGAGGCTGGTGGATCGAGAGAAATGGGAGATGAAAGGATGTGAGTGGAAAGGTTGGAGGGTGGGAGACCAAGGTGAGAGGACGCCCGGCTAGGACCAGGCTCTCTGATTCCAAGAGGCAATTTTTGTGGAATGAAACACAAACAGCTTAAATGGAAATAATGACACTCGCCTTCAGTTTCTTCAAGCCTGTAATTTGGTACCTGGCCACAGGGGCAGGGTAACCACAGGAGATTAAATGCTACTGACCCTATGAACTAGCTGTCATAGGATCAACACGACAGCTAATTCGTTATCCTACCTGATTAGAACGAGTATTGTGATTGTTTTTAAAAGTTGTCTTAAGTACCCATGCCCTGGAGCTGGCCACTCCTGCTAGGGCGCTGTTCTGTTGAGCTAGGACTCCAGCTCCCTAAAGCAGAGGGGCTTGCCCTCCTGGCATACTTCAGCTGCTATTTACCTCTTGGGGCTGTCCTGAAGCCCCAAAGTGGTGCACTGTCCCCTGCGTCTACTCCTCCCTCCACTAAGGTTCCCTCCTCCTATCCCATCTTAGGCTCAGTACTCTGTCCAGGGCCAGCTGTGTGGGGAAGGGGCAAGAGCAGGAGATGGACCCAAGGCTGGAGACAGTGCAGGCCTGAGCAGCTGCGGCCGAGAGTCCAGCATGCAGCCACGGCATGGCCACAAGGAGAGATGGATAGAATTCAGAATGAGGTGCCCATGTGAGGGGTGAGAGACACATGCCACGGATCAGAGCTTAGAATAGGGACCATCCAGAAACGCACTTGGGAGAACACAAGAAAACACAGAACTTGAGGAGACTTGGGGCATCAAAGCAGGGACCTGCAAGTGGGGTGCCCAAAGCTCAGTGCCCGGTAGGACACTCATCTTGGTCCACCCATGACTTGAGGGGCTGGAGCTCTGAACCAACTGCATCCTGGCTCCAGGCCACACTGCTCTAAGATGTGACCAGGAGCCCAGCTCTGCAGACTGGGGGAAGAGATGAGGTGGGAGCTGTCCTCCTGCAGGAGGGGAGACAGCAGTCTCACAGCCTCTCCCCACTCCCTTCCCCTAAGAGAGCACAGGGCTTCTGAGGTTTTCCTGGTAACTGCAGAGAATTAAGAGAAAGGTCAGGAAGGGCAAGTGGGGTAAGTGACACACGGAACAGAAACCTCTCCAGAGCCCGGTGGCCAAGCTGGCGCAAGACTCTCACCAGGCCAGGGAGCTTGTCCAGCCCCTCTGCAGGCGGGTTTGCCTCAGGCAGGGGATTTGGGGCAAAGCCTCATTCCAAGTCACCAGACACTTCCAAGCACCTCCCACGTCCAGCGGTCGGAGCTGTGGGAGCCAGGGTTCAGATCTTCAAGCTCCCACCCTCCTTGTAAAGAAGTTATAACCTGAGTGGGGCGTGGGGCTTCTTATTCACAATAGATGCCATCCCATTACAGGGTACCAGTACTCATGAGGGGAGGTTGCAAGTGTGAAGAACGCCCGGGCACATGGCTCAGCGCGGAGGGGAGTGGTGTTTTCCCACAGATTTACCGAGGGGAAGGGGAAGGCACCTGGGTGGAGCCCACGCGCCTGCAAGGGGGCAGCTCTGCCACTCCCTGAGGGCTCAGCCCTCTCCTGGGGCACAATGAACAGCCTTAGAAGAACCCAGAGTGCCTTAGGGTTAGGTGAGAAACTTGTGCAAGGATTTAGCCAATTGCAAAGTGCTACACAGAAGTTGTGCTGACACCAAAGAGCACGTAACGGGGGATCCATCACCAAGGCAAGGACTAGATGCCTGGGGTACCCTGGGCCTGCCAGGACAGGACCTCTCTGCCTTGGCTGATCCTCCGATGTGTTCTGCCTTGTTCCCATGCTTCCTGTAGGAGCAGCCTGGATTTCCTGAGTTCTGCCTCACTCTGAGCCCACAGGAACCCTGGAGTGTTGGTAAAAAGCCCCAGATCTGGAACACAGGATGATGTTCTCAGCCCCATGGAGTACACTTGTCTAGAGCCAGGGCCCCTCCTGCACAGGACTGCCAGGAATCAGACACCACCCCTGCCCCCAGATGGGGAGATTAGTGCTGAAGCAGCCAAGAATTTGATTAGCATGTTATCAGTTCATCTCCATCCCTGAGCCCTGAGCTTGGGAGCCCAGCAGGCGGAGGCTGCACGGCCCTGGCAGGCCCTGGCAGACAAACCGGCAGTCCCACCTGGGAGGGACAAGCAGATAGCCAGGGCTGCACCCAACCCCATCCCCACTCACATGCCTTTCCCCTGGGTCCCCTGCTTGGAGTCTCTCCCCATGTACAACCTCCCTGAGGAACAGGGATGGAGGCTGGGGTCTTTCTCACCAACAGAGTTCCCGCCCCTTCCCATGATGAGCGTGAACACCCTCTCCCACCTCCCAACAGCCTCTCGCAGTTAACAGTGGGTGCCAGTGAGAAAGCAGGCACAAGTCAGGGCTTCCTGGCAGTGGAGTCTGCTTTGCTTCCGTGTGGGGCGGGAGGAGCAGGCAGCCCCGGGAAGCGCTGCTGGTGGAACCCAGAGGGGTCTAACTGGTTCTCCCAAGGGATCTGGAAGGTTGTCCCTGGCCACCTTTCCCTTTCAGGCTTAGCATCCTGCATTCCTCTGGGTCACAGGGGAAAGCAATTGCCATGGGCCATCTGGAACCCCCACACACACACACAGACTGGAGTCTAGGGGCTTCCTCTGGCTGTTCGCTTCCCCACTCCCTTCCTCTAATTCCCTGCCAGCTCCCCTGGAATTCTGGTTCCAATATGGCATCCAAATCTCCCTTCGGCAGCCTGAGGACAGACACAGGTCCTCTCATCATCCCTCCTGCTTGGTGGCTTTCATGCTTTGGATCCTGGGAAGATACTCACCCTGCCCCCTTTTAATTTTCCTTTATTGATCTTAGAGTAAGGGACCAAAAGAACACTCCCCCATGTTATCCCTCCAGCCCTGTGTCCTCTCACCACAGCAACCTGGTTGCAGGTTTGAGGGACTCTGATGGGGCTGAGCCCAGGTTGGCACAGCCTCCCAGAAGCACCACTTCTGCTGGGTCACCTGTTCTAGCATCTGATCCTGACACTGCTCCTCCAGAGATGTGACCCCATGAGCAAAAGCATGCAATGAGGGTTCCATCACCAAGGCAAGCTGCTGGGCACCTCAGGTGGCCTGGGGCCTGCAAGGACATGCTACCCGTGGTGGGGACCACTGAGGGGCTATAGACAGGTCAGCGCTCAGCTCCTCCATAGCCAGGCTTTGGCCTCAGAGAGACCTAGGATCAAACACCAGATCTGAGCCTGTTTTCCCTTCTGCCAAATGGAGTACACAATGCCCAGCTCCTCAGATCGTTGAGAGGATTAGATGGCACGTTCACATAAAGCACTCAGCAAGTTCAATGAATGGCATTTCTGCCTACTATTACACCAAGGTGTTGATTTTGTTTTAATAGTGAATTTTTTCAGGAACTCCACTGGCAAGTCCCCACCTCAGATTATCTTCTCAGCATCAATGTCTCAAGGAAGCCAAATCAGTAACTAGATGACCAGATAAACACACAATGAGATCAAAAGAAGTGGAGAAGGTGGGGGAATACTTCACCTGGGCTCTGGGGAACTCCCACAGACACACTGGCCCCCAGAGGCCACCCTCTGGCGAGCAGAGCCTACTAATGTCCCACTCCCAGCCCTGCCTTGGCCCTGGGCTGCTAGACACTGAATTAGCCTAGATCTATGAAGCTCATTTCCTCTGCATCCTGGGACCCCCTTTGATGGCACTTTCTTTAGATGCATGAGTGTGGCTAAGTAAGCCAGAGGCAAGCTTTGGTCTCCTGAGTCTGAGACAATGTATGAGTTGAGTTGACTACACAAAACCAGCCCTCCCTGCTCTAGGAGTTCCTGCCTTTGCAACCCACAGCCTGGCTGTTGGCATGTGAATAACAAGGTCATGTCACTCACCGTGCCTGAGGCAGGACACCACTCATGGAATGGGACCAAGTTCATTACAGCTCAGTCTCCCCTTCTGAATCAGAAAGTCCTTGACCACCCACAAAATAGGCTTCTAATTTTGTTCCTTCGAAAAGAAAAGCAGTGGGCAGCGCCTGTGGCTCAATAGGTAGGGTGCCAGCCCCATATACCGAGGGTGGCGAGTTTGATCCCGGCCCTGGCCAAACTGCAAAACAAAAAAATACCTGGGCATCATGGCAGGAGCCTGGAGTCCCAGCTCCTGGGGAGGCTGAGGCAGGAGAATCGCCTAAGCCCAAGAGCTGGAGGTTGCTGTGAGCTGTGATGTCACAGCACTCTACCGAGAGTGACAAAGTGAAACTCTGTCTCTAAAAAAAAAAAAAAAAAAGAAAGAAAGAAAAAGAAAAGCAGTGTATTAACACAATAACTAAGAAAATGCCACGTAGGCTATGTTAACCAGTTTGATGAAAATATTTCAAATTGTATATAAAACCAGTACATTGTACCCCATGATTGTACACAGCTATGATTTAAGAAAGGAAGGAAGGAAGAAAAAGAAAAGCAGGCCAAGAGAGGTGCTGAGAGGTAACCCATCAAGTCAGTCCTCCCTTTCGGTTCCCAGGGCTCAGAACCACAGGCCAGCCTAGCTTCCCTCCAGACCCTGCACTGAGGATTATTTTGCCGGCAAAGTAAAGTGACAGCTGCTTCCTGGCTGATTTCAGCAGCCCACTGGGTACCAGCGAAGAAGACAGTTCATTAAGGCTCCAGCTCCTCCAATTTTGCATCCAGGTGGGCAAAGAAGGAAGCCGGAGGACAAGGGCTTCATCTTTCCGAGGCCTGTCTCCATCCCTCCCTCCACATCGCTGACACCCTTGGCTTCTGTCTTCTCCATGTCTGAGTGTCTGCCTCTTCAACTTCCATTCATTCATCTCCCCCACTTTCTGATTCCTTCCCCTCTTTGTCTTCTCATTCTTTTTTTTTTTTTTTTTTTGCAGTTTTGGGCCAGGGCCAGGTTTGAACCTGCCACCTCCGGTACATGGGGCAGGCGCCCTACTCCTTGAGCCACAGGCACCGCCCTCTTCATTTTCTGTCTCTCTCATGTCCATGTTTCTGTCTTGATTTCAACATCTTCCCTACCCTCTTAATTTTGAATCTTTTTGCCTATGTTCTTCATCCTTTCCCTGCCAAAGAAAATGTTTTAGATGGGAGATAAGATGCCCACCGACCCTAGTACTGAATTCTCAAACCCTGCTCCCTGTATACACAGACCCCAAGTCTCACAACCTGTCACGAAGAGGGAGACACCTAGGGCAAGGAGGGAGAGTTGACCCAAGTGGGAATGTTGGGAAATGAAGTAAAGCCAGGAAAGACGGAGACAAAAAGATAGGATGGTGTCGGGTGGACTGACCCAGCTGATGGCTACAGCCAGCACCCAACTGTAGAGAACAGTTTTATTTATAACAAGGTTGCAGAAATCTTAACACCTGGGGCAAAGATTAACTTAAAGAGGAATAACTGCAGGCTTGCTGATAATAAAGAAAATATGCCTGGACTATGTGACTTCTGGCAGGTGGAAAGAATGTTGTTAAAGGAGGAGAAGAGGTTGGGGGTCACTCCCTGAGCCTTTCCCAGGCTGTGGGGGCCCTGCCACCCATAGTCTGCTCCCCACACCCAAGGTCCTGCCAGAGGTTTAAGCTGGTGGCTCAGTGCTGTCCTCAGAGTCATCACTAATGTCCATTGCTGGCATTCTCCATGTCGCACCCTCAGTGGACTCTCAGTCCTGCACTGAGGCATCCCAGAGATCTCAATTCAGAAATGACTACATTGAGCCATGAGTATTTCTATTCTAAAGTGTGGCCCTAGTACAGCCCTTCTCCAAGGTCAAACCCTCATCCCTGCCCAGCCTTGGCACCTGTGCAGCACCCACACCCCACCCTGCCCCACCGCCTCCTCTACTTAGCTTATCTCAGCACTGAGGACAGCAAGGCCGCTCCCAGCCCTGTCAGGCTTTCCCCACGCTGTGGCCTAGAGCACTAAGAATAAGTAGCCTCCAAGATGGCTCAGAGGAGGAAGAAGATGGGATACCTCTGCTTTGGGCATTTCCCAGAGGTGAAATAGAGAGGGTAGTCAGGATCTGCTGTGTGGGATGCAGTGTCCAGTGGTCTGGGTAGAACTAGAGGGTCTGGACAGAAGATGCTATTACTTCCCAGCTGACTCATTTCAGCTCCTTCAAGAGCTCCCATCACCATCACTCACCCAGCCCCTGCCTGGGGAAGAAGTGGCTGCAGCCCCAAAGTAGCCACGGGAGCTCCAGAAGTCTTGACTGGGCAGGACGGCTCCACCCAGGGTTGTCTCTGGCCCCTCTGACCCAACCTATTCAGACCCAGACTCTTCAGCTTCCTCCCCAAGCCAATCCCTCACCTCTGCTCACCACCTTGGGAAGTGGTACCACTCTTCACCCACTCACCCAGAGGCCGGAAATCACCCGGGTTTCCCCATCCTGTTCTCCAAATCTAATTAGTCACCAAGTCCAACTCGTGCTGGAAATTTCTCCCTGCTCTCCTAGTTCCCCTAATCTGGGTTGGGGACTTCACTTTATCTCACCGAGACTTTGGTGCAAGCCTCTGCTCTTGTTCTACCCCAGCCGCTCCCCTCCACACAGCTGCCAAGAGTGATCTTTCAAAATAAACAAGTCATCCTTCTGCTGAAACAACTCCCACTGGTTCCTTATTGCCTAGAGCTGTGGTGTCCAAAATTCTTTAATCCCTGTCAATAACAGAAACGTGTTAGACGTAAATAAACAGGCATATTACAGGTGTGTGCTAAGTTATATTTACACCTGCTACCATATCTGAAGTGTAAGCCTTCAGACAAAGGATCACATAATTTGGATCTATATAGCACATTTTCTTGGTAATTTTGAATTTTGAGGAGCTGTTTCTATCAATTAGGATTCGATTTGTTTTAATTTTTAACTCAAGGTAGGAAGATAATAACCCATTCTGAGAGTGAGGCAAGAGCCTCGCCCTTTTCTTGCTATTTGCCTGCATCTTCATCACCGTCCTTCTCTTATTCCCCAGAATCTTTTCACAAGTGCCTTGTCCATTGTGTGAGCACAAATTTAGTTTAAACTAGATAAGATCACAGATAGATCCACTTCACGTGCCTTTCAGATGCATGCAAGCCATGAGCTACTGCCATGGGGACCAAGTGTGGACAACAGTCTCCACATACATTAAGTATTAGAAAAGCTTTAAGACTGTCTTTGTTTTTCATTAAGAAATACAAATAGATGGTTTCAGATTTTCTCCTGTCCCAACGGGTCATCTTGCATAATTTTTGGGTTCAAGGACCTTAAAGTTTGGGGACTTCTGGTCTGTACAGAAGGCCTTTGTCCAAATTCCTTAGTTGTGTACAGATGCTTCAAAAACATCTTTCCAAAGAAGATATCTTTTGTGAGAGTTTCTTATAATGGGGGCCATGCATTAATCATCTCCCCAGCCTGAGCTGGCTCAGAGGGTAAGTATATATGGATTATTCTGTTTCCATAAACACACCCCGCCTCCTTTCTGGGCTAGATACCCTTTGCCCTGTTGCACCCTCCATTTTCCCCTTTACAAAGCCCTATTCATCCTCAGAAGCTCAGTTGAGATGTTCCCTCCTTGGGGAGGCTGCCCCAATCTTCAGTCCAGCTTGCTCTCTCATCTTGGCATCTGCTGGCGGGATCACAGTACAACATCTGTAAAAGTTCCCCTCCTGTTAAGGAGCTTCCCAGGCAGGGACAGTGACTTATTCATGTTGTGCCCTCACTGTCCAGCATTCTGTAGGTGCTCCATGGGTATCTGGTGAAGGAGAGGCTTCCACAGACACAGGAATGAGGCCAAAGGACAGTCTGCACCCGAAGATTCGGGGCTCATGCACTTTCATTCTGGCCACTCCTGTGCCAGCAGCCTGGGGAGTAGGCAAGGGAGAGGATGAAGGAGAAGGAAAAACCAGGGAGGAGCGTGCAGGATGGTGTCTGCGTGTCACACAGCCCTGTTCCCCGGTGGTCACTCAGGATGAAGACGAAGGCTCCTTGGCAAGGCAGGGAGCCTGGGGTGTAGAGTGAACTTCCACCACCTGGCGGCGCTGCGACTGCATTCCTGGCAGCCCCACGGAGGCCCAGTGCCTTCCCGGAGCAGCTTTTCCCCAGGCCTCCCTTCCTCGCCAAAAGCACTCAGTCAAGCCAGAGGCACCAGCTTTATCAATAAATTATCAGTCCTGGGGCCTGGCCACAGACAATCTAACAGCATTCTCTCTTCCAACGGGGTCAACCCGATGAACCCATTTGTTAATGGCCCACCATTGACTCCATCACCTATATGGAAACCTGAGTCATCCACAGTTCCTCCACCAGCCAGGCCTTGAATCTGCATCTGTTTCTAACCTCCAGCAGCCCAGTACTCCTCTCTGAGCCTGTGCTCCTGTCTGCCCGCCAAGGACCAGCCATGTGGGATTGAACCAGCTCCCTCCATTTCTCCATCTGCACAATAGGAGCACTAAGACTTAAGTTTGCAAGGTTATTAAGACAAAATTAGATATATACACCAGAGAAAATAATTTTAATAATTATTGTGTCATTAAATACTTTCCTTCCTCTTTAGTCTTCAGCCCTATCGGCCACATCTTAATTAAGATTTTTATCTCACCTGAACTATTCCGACTGACTCTAACCTGGTCTCCTTATTTCCCCTCCATACTACTGCCAGAATTATTTTCTCCTATGGCAGGAGTAGTGGGGTTTGGGTTATTGTGTTTTGCTTTTTAGCTTTTGTTCTTTGGTGTTTTGCTTTGTTTTTCCTAAGACAGGGTCTTGCTCTGTTGCCTGGGCTAGGAGCGCAAACTCTTTGCTCAAGTGATCCTCATACCTCAACCTCCAGAGTAACTAGGACTAAAGACTCATGCCACCATGCCCAGCTGATTTTTCTATTTTATGTAGAGACAGAATCTCAATCTTGATCAGGCTAGTCTCAAACTCCTGGCCTCAAGTGATCCTCCTGCTTCAGCCTCCCAGTAGGCTGAGATTACAGGTCTGAGCCACCACACCCAGCCCAGGGGTCATGTTTTAAACTAAATTTACTCAACCAACATTCAAACACCTTTTGTGTGCCAGGCAGTGTGTTGGTGCTCAGGATATAAAGATAAGATCTCTCCCGGGAGCCCAGCATAGGAGGCTCCATAATACTTCAGAGGCTGTTTTAGCTAGATCACTACTACGGTTTGAATGTGTTCCCCAAAAAGCGTGCACTGGAAACAATCACCAGTGCAATGTGTTGGAAGATGGGGCTTAATGAGAGGCAAGGAGGGCAGAGTGAGTGAATTAAGGCTGTTATTGCAGGAGATGGTTACTTATAAAAAGATGTTCATTTGAAAGGAAAGTTTGTCTCTGTCCAGAGTTGCTTCCTTATAAAAGATCATTCATATAAAAGCATCTCTCTCTCACCCTCCCGGGCAAGAACAAAAATGAAGCGATAAAGAATTAATGATGTGTATAGAATATACCACACAGTAATCAAAAAATGTTTTGAAGGTAATGATTCAAAAATAGTAATGAAGTAATCTTTTTCACTTCACTGATAATATTTACATGGCACTTACCATATAATATGCGAGGAACCATTGTAAACATTTTACAAAAGTCACTTGACCCTCACATCTGCCTTAGGAGGTAGATCCTACTATTGTCCCCACTTTACGGATGGGCAAATTGAGGCACAAAAAAGTTAAGTAACATGCCCAAGATAATACAACTGGTAGGTGACAGAGCTAAAATTTAAGGTTGTGCCTGAAGTTTATCCCATGGATGTGGGGTTTGTTATCCAGATCCTGAGAAAATGAATACAATAAACTAAATCTACGCTATTTACTTTCTAGCCAGAATCTTTTAAAAACACATCACAATACTGTATGTCCGTGGTCTGTAATCTATAGCAGAGTAAGGATGAAAAGCAGGGTCTTCCAGCTCCATCGCCCTCTGTATATCTTCTAAACACTGGACTGCCCCAGTGTAAATTTTAGAGTATCCTCAAGAGACAGAAAAGAGACTGAACTCAAACTGAAATTCCTTCTTCACCTAGTTTAAGTGGGGGAGGCTGAGAGAGTTTTCACTGAAACTGCTGTCAAATCCCATGCGCAATGTGGAACTGCCCCCTGCATCCCAGGGAGGCCTATGCAGGGGTCTGGCACTACAGGGCGCTAAGCAGCTTTTCAGAGGCCATTGCAGACCCTCTCCACGACCCATGCAGGTCCCACTGTGCATGGTGTAGCAAAAGACCTAGGAGTCCCAGGTTAAATCGACCCGGATTCCAGCCACGTCTGAGCCTCAGTCTAATCCTTTGTGAAATGGAGGTAACAGCAGCACCCACATTCTACGGTGGCCACAAGGACAAAATGAGGCAATGAGATAGCTTTCCGCAGGCATCAGAGCCTGGCACACAGGAGCACACATTGTATATTAGCTGTTTCTTTCCTGTATGTGTGTATTTGAAGCAAACATATCTGTCATTCTGTTAGGCTCATACCTGTCTTCTTCCTCCTTCTTGGCCTCCGTCCCTAGTTCATACAGTGTGGAAGGGCACACCTGTTCATCCTGGCAGAGGCTACAAGGGGAAGGTCAGCTCCCACTGGAGACTAGGGTCAGGGTTAGAATCAGATTTGGGATTCTTGATTTCCCCAGTTTTTTGGTACAGATATTTAAGGCTCAACTCAACAGCCCCTGAGCCTATGTCTCAGCATTGAAAGCATGAAAATCCTCTCTAGAAAGATTGCCTGCTCGCAGGGGGGGCCGCCCCCCCCCCCCCCCCCCGCGGCCGGCCGGCCTGGCCCGCCGCACCCCCGGGCACGAAGTGGGCCGCGGGAGCCAGGCGGGCAAGATAGCCCCACACAAGACCG
>CAUYPK010065420.1:0-17377 GCA_963574355.1 Loris lydekkerianus
AGCCACCCAGACACTTCCCAAAGGTGAAACCCCACCAAAAAAAGATCATGGTTACTGTATGGTGGTCAGCGGCTGGTGTGATTCACTATAACTTTCTGCAACCAGGCCAAACCATCACAGTAGAGTCCTATTGTGAGGAAACTGACGACATGTACCGAAAATTGCGTGAGCAGCAGCCAGCACTGGTCAACAGAAGAGGTCCGATCCTGCTCCAAGACAACGCCCAGCCGCACGTCTCACAAATCACCGTCCAAAAATTAAAGGAATTGAGCTTCGTAGTTCTGCCCCACCCACCATACTCCCCAGACCTCTCGCCAACCAACTACCATCTTTTCAAGCACTTCAATAACTTTCTCACCGGTAGAACCTTTGCCAATCAGGACCTAGCAAATACGGCCTTCGTTGACTTCACTGAATCCCGAGCACCCAATTTTTATGCTGACGGAATTAATCAACTTGTGTCACGTTGGCAAAAGTGCACTGATTCAAATGGCTCTATTTCGATTAAATTGAATAAATATTCACTGAGATATTACACTTTAAAGTAGACTCATAAAAACGGACAAAACTTTTGATTTGTCAACTCCCTCAACTCCCTCAACTCCCTTTCCTCTAACTGCAACTCTGAGAGGTTGTAACCCACACTGTCTCCATAGCTTCCCTGTGGAAGTTACCCTTAGGTTTATATAATAACGCACTTCTCAACTTCCTTCCCTACATGAAATTCTCCAACCCTCTTCCCGCATTTCCTGGGAAAACCTTCCCCCCAAAACCACTTTCACACGAACCCTTTTCTCAGGATGCTACAGGGAACGCAAATAAAGAAGTCTTAGGGTTCTTGGTTTAAGGTTCCCCAAAGGACACTCACATGTAATTCTTGCTACATCCACAGAACATTAATACCAGGATCACTTTCTTTATAATGCTTGATTTAACTTAAGGAAATTTATTTTAAAAGGATTCTTTATATTGCTGCCTATGCTGTTTATGTAAATAGAAAGTAATATCAATACAATTTAAAGAAATGCATGAGGGCTCAATTTTGGCTATTTGAGGTTTAAAGTCCTAAAGTGAAGATTTCAAAAGCACACTAGCATAGAAGTGAATTCTTCTTGATGAAATCATACAGTTTCAAAGAAATTTAAAAGAAAACGACAGTGAATGCTGTATGATTCAATGGTATTTGACTCTGCATCCCTCTAGTACCTAAATATGTCTCGTGTCCTGCCATTGGACCCACCACACACTCTGGAAAGAGCTGTTTTAGCAGCCATTTTGCAACACTGTGTATCTAGCACATAGCACAAGTCTGGATAGATACCTAATAAAGGTACAAGATATATTAAAGTTTAAAAAAGAAACTAAGTCTCCAGGTGGCACCTGTGGCTCAAGGAGTAGGGTGCCGGCCCCATATACCAGGGCTGGCGGGTTCAAACCCGCCCCAGCCAAAACTGAAAAAAAAACCCAAAAAACTAAGCCTCAGAGACCTTGAATATCTTACCTCCAGCCACACAGTTATCAGTGGGCCAGAAACAGACACAACTGAAGCTTACCTCTCCTTATTACCCTCCAGCAATTGGAAAGGAGATGCCAGCAATTCCTAAAAACCCATTATGATTTTTCCTAGGTGACTTCATCCATGGCAATAAGTCTACATAATTATATAGACCTTTATGCTTTTATAAGATTTGTTTCCCCCATTCTCCCCCAGAGTGGTTGAGAATTCCAAAGAACACCATTGCTGGCTGATTTTTCACCCACTCTTTGCCTAGCAACATCACCACACCCTCTTTTTATTACTTTCCTTTTTCAACTATGGCTTTTACTCTTTTTTTCCCCTTTCATTATAACCCTCAAAAGTGATTTCACTTTTATGTTCATTATTGTTCCTTTATAATCAGCCTTTGATTGCATGCTGATTATTCTTAAATTTCAACTTTACACTACTGAAGAAAAACAGTATTTGGTGTTTTGCTTCTGATTACAGAATCAGCTGGATTAAGTTATGTAACTGTTTTTCAAAAGACCTATAACTCAAGTATTAAAATGTAGCTTTTTTGTTTAACCTTACATGAGCTATCTGAATAAAGAGAATGGTTAAAAACTAAGTAAAATTTTAAAAACTAATAATAATGGAGTTTGTTGGGGGTCTTTTTTTAAAAGCAAATTTAAAAAAACACAATTGACATATGTGAACGAATAAGTCTTCACATTCATTCTACTTTCTTGTTGCTGTTTAAAATACTTCTAGAACTCCTCTTTGGGAAAGGCCTGAAAACCTGTGCTCCAGTCCCAGCAATATTTTTCTCCACTGTGACTCTTCGGTCTTTATGTTGATTTCACCTTCAGAAATGGTCAGAGCTTCTCAAATCCAATACTGAAGAGTAACATAGTAGGAAATGATGTTTTGGTTCAAAAACAAGTTAATGAAGCAATAAAGCAAGACAACTCATGGCCATGCAGCTGTCCTCGCAGCTGGACAGGCATACATCTCTAGGAAAAGTTCAGAGAATGCCTAAGAAAGGCAAAGGATCATCTGTCTGATCACATAATATCAGATATGTTTGATCAAACAATGAGTCAAACCTTCATCATCTCAATGCAGGGAGGTTCTGAAGATCTGTGAGATCAAAACTATTTCCATAACACTAATATGACATTTGTCACTCTTATTCTTCACAAATGTACAGAGTGCACAGAGTTCGCTGGCATGTGTCCTATGACTCCCATAACTAAGTACCACAAACTGGGAGGCTTAAACAACAGAAGTTATGCTCCCCAAGTTCAGGAGGCTTAAAGTCTGAGATTCAGAAGTCGGCCTGGTTGGTTTCTTCAGAGGGGTATGAGGGAGAATCTGTTACATGTTTGCAGGCAATTGTTTGATGTTCCTGCCTTATAGAAGCATCAACCAATCACAGCCTCATCTTCACATCACTTTCTCCCATGGTGTGTGTGTCTAAGTCTAAATTTTCCCTTCATATGTGGATCCTTATGAAAGTTTTGAGATACACAAAAATCAAGAAATGCAAAATCCCACACAGATAGAAACAAATGGAGCTCTCCTAGCAACACCAATAACCCAAGGAAGTTGAAACTTGCATGGGTGAATCAGAAAGGATCCTGTCAACTGGGTCCTTTGGAAGTGAAATAATGGACCATAAAACAGTCTGTCTCTAAACTTTTGTAATGACCTATATATAATGATACCAGTCATACTGGATTAAAGCCTAACCTAATGACCTCAATTTAACTTGATTTCCTTTATAAAGACTCCATCTCTAAGTAAGGTCACACTCTGAGGTACTGAAGGTAGATTTCAACACAGAAATTTTATTGCAGGGGACACAATTCAACTTAGGACAGGCACAAACGGAGTTGTGCAGGGCAACAGTTGTTTAAATTCTCTGAACCAAGTTTGCTCCACTTTAAGATGAGCTTAGCAATGTGGGGTTGCCACAAGGATGCAATGTGATAATTCTCTTCAAGGGCACAGCACCAGGCCCGGCCCCACAGAATGTGTTTAATAAATCCCAGGTGTCTATTTTTAATGTGCCCTACTTGAGGTCACCCAGACACTATTTATATCCATCGTGTAGGTGAGTCCAAGAGAAGCAATACAGGCCTACCACATATCCTCAAATAATGCCATTTTATTCAATGTTATTTTGTTATGACATTGATGAGGAAAAAAAATAGCTCTCAGACAGGACCCCATGTCTGTGTGGTTTTTCTTGGGTTCCTCTCTGGTTTCTTTCCACTACCAAAAGCTGAGCCTGCTCGGTTAACTGGCCTGCCTACATAGTCCCCATTGGAAAGAGTATGAGTGTGAAATGGTACCCCGTCCAGGCCACTGGGACAGTCTCTTGCCAAACATCTATTCCCTGATTTGACCCACAACCACTATAACCACCACCACTCACTGATTGACCAAGAGTTGGACAAATCATTATTTTGTTTTTATGCATCTTCCTGAAATGTATCTATGGTTCAGATTTCATAAGACTCCTAGGGCTAATGTAAGAGTTTTCATCTTTGTTTAGAAGTTTGGTCATATTTTTGTGACCAGAAATATGCTGTAGGACTTTAACTCTTGTTTATATCAATTAGCCTATAGAAAAACTAGTTTTGTTATATGTCTTTTCACTTCAAGTCACAGTTTCTAAAAATCTACTAGTGACATTTAATGAGGATTCACTATACACTCCCCCACAAGGGGCTGGGGACCAATCTCACAGCACCAAACAATCTGGCTATAATTTCTCATTTCGTATCAGTCTCCAGCAAACCAGATGGTAAGTTCCTAAGGACAGCAACGGTCTCACACCCCCAAGCTTCCTACCAACTCACCATCAGCTAGGCCCAATAGTGCATGTAAGTTGCATTATCAAACACCAACTGGGAAAATAAATGTGTATGAATATTTAACAGAATATCATCAAGGGAGATATTTCTGAATAGACATTTTAATATGGGAAACTGAACATGTAGCCCAAACTACATATATATCAGGTAACATTTCTACTCAAGTAGACATTAACATGAAATACGCACTCACCGTACACATGTTCATAGGAGCATTGTTCACTATAGCCAAAATATGGTGGCAACCCCAGCATTCATTGACAAATTTTGTTATTCACAATAATTTTATTATTTATATATAGCTTTATAAAAGGAAAATTTGACGTTACAACTTTGAAAATATAGTGCTAAATGAAAGAAGCCAGTCACAAAAGGACACATGGAGTGGGATTACTCTTAGATGCAGTTCCTAGAATAGCCAACTTCATAGAAACCAAAAGTCTAACAACATGGAGGTTACCTTGCTGGGGGGCGGGGTGGAGGAGTTAATGTTTAATAGGTATACAAGAGTTTTAGTTGGGGAAAATGAGTAAGTTTAGGAAATGGATTTTGGAGATGGGCTAAACAATAATATGAATACACTTAATGACAGAGAATGGTTAAAATGGTAAAATGTTAAAAATGCAAAAATAATTAAAATGGCCAATTTTATGTCCTATATATTTTAAAATATAAAATAAAATAAAATAAAATGCCGGGCATGGTGACTCATGCCTGTAATCCTAGCACTCTGGGAGGCAGAGGGGGGTGACTGACTGACTCAGAGGTTCTAGACCAACCTGAGCAAGAGAGAGACCCCGTCTCTAAAAATAGCTGGGTGTTTGGCAGGCACCTGTAGTCCCAACTACTTGGGAGGCTAAGGCAAGAAGATCACTTGAGCCCAGAAGTTTGAGGTTGCTGTGAACTATGACGCCACAGCACTCTACCAAGGGTGACAAAATGAGAGTCTCAAAAAAAATAAATAAAAATTAAAGTTTAAATTAAAAATATATACATTCCTATTTTTAGTACCTTTAGAAGCTTTGAAAAGCAAAAACTAAGTTTCAGAAACATAAGAGCCATTTGCTGATCCATATTTTGAATCAAAAAAGCAATTCCTTTTCTATCTCCCTCAGCACCCCAAAAATTTGATCATTAAAGTACTCCTTTGCCTTAATAATTAATGTTACTTAAGTTATGATAATTGCTTATTTAAAACTTCAAAGTTGCAGGGAACAGATTATTCTCTGACCTAAAAAGAAAGACTCTGGAGCAGACAGGACGGAATGGATTCATCCTATAGCAACAGACAATGTATCTCCACAAAAGGAACACTGTGACTCATGACTACCAGAATTAGTCAATTACTAATGCAACGTTATTGATATATTGCCAATATTAAGAAAAATGGAATACCCTTACTAACTACTCTCACTTGAGTCCCTCTACTGAATAAATTTAGTGTTTTTCTCATGTTTTCAAATTAAGTTTACTCCATATGTTTCCCCCATATTAAAATTATACTTTATATAAAATAGTCATAAAATCTATTTTATACTACTCATAAAAGCCTCCCCATAAATTCACATCAAACAAAAATGAAAGGACCCATTACACTCACAACATGCTTTTCTGGAAATTTTGCATTTGATACTCCCATCTTAAAAGCACCCTCACACTCAGCCTTCCGGTACTAGTCCCAAGCCTGCTGCTTCCATTTTGAACTATCCTCCTCAACACTCAGCCCTTCCCAACTTCTGCACTACTACTCCCTTTTTTTCCAAGTCATTTTCCAACCTTGACTTGTCTTATTCCCTACTCTGAGCTGGACTTACTTCTCTGTTTTGTTTTGTTTGTTTGTTTGTTTTAGGATGGTCTTACTTTGTTGCCCAGACTACAGTGTAGTGGCATCAGTGCAGCTCACTTAAACCTTAAACTCCCAGGCTTAAGCGATTCACTTGCCTTTATCTTCCAAAGTGCTAAGATTATAGGCATGAGCCACCACACCTGGCCTTACTTTGCTCTTAATTTCCCTTATGAATTGTAAAGTTGAAGGGATTTAGGGGGAAGGCAGAGAAAACACTGAAGGAGTTTTTTATGAAAATAAAGCCTCCATGATATCTGAGTGATAATAATACTAAAACCTATAACTGTCATTTAGTAATCATTTCGGCCACAGGGCTAAGACTAGTATGCATGTACTAATTTAATGCTTAATACAACTCTGGGTTCAGAGTTGTATAGTGGGTTCAGAGCTGTACAGCAATGTAACAGTTCCCATTTTACAAATGAGGTAGTCAAGGCACAAGGAAATTACTGAGTTTTATCAAATTTAAGTCACCGATAATTGTAAGATATACCATTTTTAAATTCCACTGGAGGAAAAAACCTGCCAATCAACCTAGGACACAAATGTAAAGAACTGCATTTCAGAGATATCAAAATGTGGAAGTATTTCTAAAATAAAATATGTTATTTTCATAAAATAAAATATTATTGAAAGCAAGATTTGAACCTAGGCAGTCTGACTCTAGTTCTGGTTTATGCCCATTATCCTGGGAGAAGTACAAATTGTGCTCCCTTTTACTCACAAACACAACTCAGTGTTAAAATATATGACCTCCATACATCATATATTTACCTTCCACCTTAGTCCCAGCTAACCACAACCAAGGCAACCTGAGGGGGTCAGCAGCCAGAAGCCAACAAGGGAGCTTCTCACTGAGTAGCTATAAATGGACCCAAATAAATCCTCCTTCTTGGGAAGCATAAAAAGGAAGAGAACCAAGAGACACTGAATTATCTCAATCAACTCAGGTTAGCTGGAGAACTATTCCAGGCCCGGAGGAAGCCTGCTGTCTATACTTGTCTTGAAAACACTCACTTGACTATGTCGATGGACGAGATGTCTCTCCACAATACCCCATTTTCCCCTTTAGTAATTCTCTCCTCAGAACATAAGAAAATAGTATAAATAAGGCACATCACCATCACCTTGTACGCTGTGGTGAACAAGTTCACCTCAGATCACAAAAATGAATTTTGTGAAATATAGGACAGTGCAACCACGAACATGTAAATGTGGAGAAAAGAAGATACATAAGGCTGGCATCAGGTCACGAAGGGCAGAAAATAAAAACGGTGCCCTAAATGGATTGGTGCACCCAGAGCCCTGCTGCAAGGATGGATCGGGAAGGGGACATGGTGCTGCTCCTGTCCACAGAGATCCTCAACTCACCCGGCTCATCACAGGAAGGGGATGGTTAACTTATGGAAAACCAGACAATCTTTTCCTGGGCTCATGACCTAAAACTGAGTGCAGCAGGATGAGGTACACCTGTGGTATTTTCTTGTTATTGCAACTATAAAATTCTGAGAGATAGTAGAAGCTGGATGATGTGCTGGAGTGGGTTAAGGAAAGATGGCCTAAGTCATGAGCAAGTAAGAGTTATAAAGAGATGTTATAGTAAGTAAGTAACCAGTTAGAAGAAGAAAAAGGGGAGGAAGGAAGGGAGGGAAAAGAGAAAAGCACAGAGAAGGTAACGGAAAGGAAGATTAGTTTTGAGTTCTAAAACATTTCCCTTTCAATAAACCATTTTTATCCCACTTGAGGTAAGTCCAAGTAGGTCTTTTTTTTTTTTTTTAGACAAATCTCACTTTGTCACCCTTGGTAGAGTACCGTAGAGTCACAGCTCACAGCAACCTCAAACTCCTGGGCTTAAGCAATCCTTTTGCCTCAGCCTCCCAAGTAGCTGGGACTACAGGCACCTGCCATAATGCCCAGCTACTTTTAGAAATGGGGTTCTTGCTTTTGCTCAAGCTGGTCTAGAATTCCTGAGCTCAGGTGATCCACCCGCCTTGGCCTCCCAAGGTGCTGGGATTATAGGTGTGAGCCATTGCACGTCTCTTTCTTTCGACCAAAGACCTTAATGTATCCTCCACACAAGACAGAGAATGGAAGGAAGTAACTAAGCCAGAGGGCAGTATTCCACCATGACCTAGAGTGTTGTCTAAGCTGGGAGCCAGGGAAGCCCTTCACTGTGCTTTGTAAGCCCAGCATGTTTATGGGTCTATTTTTGTGTAGCCCGTTGGTTTTCTGAGGTCCTAATAACATGTCCAGAGAACATCTGGGCACAGGGACAGAGGACACGGTTCCATGAGCAAAGATAAGCAGGGATATTTTGCAATCTGAGGAGCTCGTCACAGCCTCTCTGCTCAGGGGCAGTCACCAGCCTTTTATCACTCTTCTGCTATATGACAGAGAGAAAAGAGGACAGCAATGGGAGCGCAGCAAGAAAATCACGGGAACTCCCTGGTCTGTTTCTTTAATAACGACAATCTTTCTCTCCCATCCCCTTTCCACCAGTTAGTCCATTTTAGTTAACATAACTACACAACTAGTTTTCCAGAGACAGTCCTGTTATCCCAGTATAATTATTCACAGTGCTCATATTCATTCTCAAGTGTCCCAGGCTGCACAATAAAGTATGTAGCCACCCTAATTTTGGTCCAGCCCCCATCCTCTCCCATTTTATGTATTTTATGTCTGGGGGAGTAGGGGCAACCAACCCACCAATCAATCTATGACAAAATTATAAAATACATTCGGCTTTCAGAGATGATGAAATGTGAGCAAAAATGGTATCTCATAACGAAAAATGTAAGGGATTGTCACAAGATCACCAAGCTCTGGGGTGTTAAAGGCAATCCTTACACCCAGGCAGTCTGATTCAGGGCTGGGATATACCTACCATCCTGGCATAATTACTCACAGTACTGAATCAGTGCAAAAGTCTCACAAATGATCAGTGTTCTTGCATTCCTCCAGCCCTCATCATGCTATACCAAGAAAAAGTACTCTAAGGTATAAAACTGCCATTGCCACTTCACTGTCTAAAACTCTTTAATGGCTCACATCATCCAGCAACAGGCTCAGAAGGATCTGCAGAACTCTACCCATGTGGACATTTGAACCTCCTCTCTCACCTCAAACTCTACAGGGCAGCCCTCCTGAATATCCTCAGTGCCATAAAGTCACATCCCTGTGACTAAGGCAGCCCAGAAATGGAAATGGAGCAAGGGGAGAAAAGGACAGGGGTAGAAAAGGGGACACTAGACCCCCATCTCCCACCAAACTTGCACAAACCTATTTCTTGCACATTGCTATGTCTCCAATATCAATTCATATACTATACCCAGTTAGAGTAAATGTTAGAAATCTGTAATTTCTTTTTTTTTTTTTTTTTTCCGTAGACAGGGTCTCATTTTGTCACCAGACTAGAGTGCCATAGCATCACTATAGGCTGGCATCAGGCAGCTACTTCAAACTAATTCGTTCAAGTGACCCTTCTGCTTCAGCCTCCTGAATAGCTGAGGCTACAGGTACTCACCACAACACCTGGTTAATTTTTCTATTTTTAGTAGAGACGGGGTCTCACTCTTGCCCAGGCTGGTCTCAAACTGCTGAGCTCAAGCAATCTGCCTGTCTTGGCTTCCCAGAGTACTAAGATTATAGGAGTGAGCCACCACGCCTGGCCAGAAACCTGTGCTTTCGATGGTTAGTGTTTAGGTGCTATTCTTTTGGAATAGTTTCTAGAAAGAGTGAAAGCTAACCACATTCTCAGCACACTGATCAAAGTCTGAATTCAAAATGCCAGGAAATTGCAGCCTTCATTATCACCCCCAAAGTCCACTTTGCCAACGCATGAAATTTCACAATTTCTCCAGTACTCCTGAAACCCTGAGGACAGTGCTTTGTGCTAGGCAGATAGTGAAGGACAAGTCCCCATTGGCCTTTGGTACAGGTTGTAGCTAGTCTATTCTTTAGGTGTTCTGTTGCCTCAAATCTTTGACACACACGACATCCAGAAGCCATCACTAGTGAGTCAACATTGATATGTGCCAACTTTCTGGAATGACAACAACTTGGTGCAACAAAGCTCCCCATGTAACCTTCCTCACTGCCATGCTGGGCTTCACCAGACCTTCCTCCCACCTGTGGGATTCAGCCCAGGAGGCAGGCTTTCAGCTCACCAAGCCTCAAGTTCCCCAGATGTGATCTGGAGATAATCATTCCTGTCCCACACAGTTACTGCAAGGATTAAGTGAAATAAAATAGATGGACACACAAAGCCGCCAACTAACCCTGAGATGGCAGCACATTATAAAGCTTATTGAATCTGGGCAAGGAAAATTATTCTAGCTCTACAAAGCCTTAAAAAAAGGCAAGTAAATTTAGCTTCAAATCACTTCAAGAGAAATAATAATGGTAAGCCCACCATCTAGGCATAATGCCAAACATCTCAGGAATCATCTAATCTTTATAACCATCTGAGATCTACCCCCTTTTCAAAGAACAGTATATTAAGGCTCAGTCTGATTCAATAACTCTGCAACCTGGAGGATCCAGAATTTGAATTCAGTTGAATCTGAACCCAGAACTTATGTCCTTAACTCACTGCTACTCTGTTTTCCAAAACCCATAATCAAAGAAAGGAGTCGGGCAACTGTGCAGAGCTGGTCAGTACATCCACGTCAGAAAGAGTCCAAATGACCACCAGTGGCTATCACTTAAGAGCAAAGAGATAGATGGGGGAATGTAAGCCACAGTTTACCTGCATGGTTCAGCTTACATAGGATCCTTCATCTATACAGCACAATGACTTAACAGTAAAATGGTTTTATCAGCCAGGGAGACAGGTGACTGCCTGGCACAGTAAAGTTAAGCAAGTGACTATGCAACCTTTCTGCTTCTGACTACTTATTAAACATGGAAACAGTGCAATCTCCCTCGCAGTAATGTCACAATGGTAAAAGAAATAATGGGCAGAGATTCCTTGGTACAGAGCCCATCACATACTACATGCTCAATGAACAGCCCATTATTACTATGAAAGCCCTTTCACTACACTTGCTGCAGACCCTTCCTTCCTTCCTCACTTGCCTAAATTAGCCCCATCATCCCTCAAGTCCTGTTTCTTATCTACCTCTTTCTTCTCTATGCACCCCACTTACTCATTTGGACTGCAAATGCTCACTGAATACCTAGTCGGGCCAGCTGGGGAAAGAGCAGAGCGTAAGCAAACTCTTTGCCCAGTGGAGTTTACATCCTCACATTTGTGGGAAAGAGAGGAAGATACAATAAACAAACAAGTCCATGTAGAGCCAAGTGTTACCAAGCACAACAAACCAGATAAGGGGCAGAGACTAATCCCTGGACAGAGAGGGAGTTAGGGAAGATGACTAGGGAGAAACAGGCCTAAAGAAATTAACACTGAATAAGAAAGCTGAATGAAGGGAGAAACCAGGCAGAGATGGGGCACTAGTGCTTCAGACACAGGGGACAGCAAGCAGCAGAGGTGGGAACAAGCGTGGGGGCTTAAAAGACAAAGAACACAGGTCAACTGCAGCACCCACAATTGCTGTACAGGCCAATTCTGAGTTAGGACCAGACTCTTAAGTCCCCTGAGAGTAGGAACTATGTATCTTCTTTCTCTTGGCTTTCATTCAATCATGTTGATTAAGTGCATCTATCTCTTTAAGGACAGGCTCTACACTGAAGATCTAAATCAACATGACCTCTGCCTTTGGGGAACTTAGCACTGGGAATACAGAAAGCATTCAGAAAATATTTGCTCAATAAATGATATTTGCTTGATTTTAAGTTATGAAGTTATATTATTCCCTGGCACATTCTGGGCTTTCTGTAGCTCTATTCATCCTTCCTTACATACCTAAAAGAGCAACACCCTCACTCAACTTCTGCTACCCACTGCATCTGGCCTCCACACCACAGCAACTAACCTCTCCTTGGGCTCTCTCTCCTCTGCTCCCACATGCACTCCATTTACTAAGAATGCCTTCTCCATCACCCCGACCTTCTTCACAGGACTAACAGTTTTAATTTCCAAATAACATAATATATTGATTTTATCATTTGATCAAACAGGTATAAATATCTCTAGTTCTTTTCCATCAAGTAAAAACAGTTCCAGACTGTGTAGTAAAGAGAGTTGAAGGACAACTCAACTCTCAGAGTTGATCTGAGGTTATTTATGTTATTTCCTTTTCCTCCCCCAATATGCCATTATTTCAGTGATGTTCTGGGCTTCATGCCTACAGAACTCGGCCAGGGTACAAGGGCAGCAAAGTTCTCACTGCTGTGGTACTCAATCACTTACCCCTAAAAGGAATGCTTCACTTACAGTAAACAAAACCAATTTGGGGACACAAGCTATCACTTAAAGGTCTTCTCCACATAGGAGGTCAATAGTTTAGTATCTAAATTATTTGAGATGGATTCCTTTTCTAACAGCAGAAATTGCAGCTGTACTTCATCTTAAAAAAAAAAAAAAGAAGAAGAAGAAGAAGAAGAAGAAGAAAAGAAAAAGAAAAAGAAAGAAGCCAGATATTTATTCTCCTAGTCAAGAAGGCAACTAAAGGTAAGTCACAATTTCCAATGCAGCCTCCACAGCCTCATTTAGCTGGTAAGAACTTGCACATAACCTTTAGTACTTGACTTCCAAAAGCCTGGCATCCATCACTCTCCTCCCACTTCTAGAAAGAGCAGAAAATTAAGCGAGGGCCATTCTTTTTGAAGTATAAGACACCAGGGGCATGTGTTTCAGCAGTTTCCTTTGACAATATACTTTCCTCTCTGAGTTCCTGGACAGAAGCGCTGGGCTTCATAGAAAACCACACAACGATTCTGAAGTTGAGGGCCCAAGAGACAGTGTTCCTCTGACAACTGAACAGTTCCATGAACTTTACCCAACTGGGAGAGTGGAAATGTCCTAAAAAGCATGGAATTACTAATAACCATTTCCAACTCCATGCTCTCAGTCAATATTTCCTCTTAGGTCCACAGTATATGTCCACCTCTGTGCCCATTACG
This sequence comes from Loris lydekkerianus, assembly GCA_963574355.1. Classification (NCBI taxonomy): domain Eukaryota; kingdom Metazoa; phylum Chordata; class Mammalia; order Primates; family Lorisidae; genus Loris; species Loris lydekkerianus. The sequence continues at coordinate 13,235 of CAUYPK010065420.1, forward strand.
GCGGCAGCCTTGGTCTCCAAGCACCACAGCACCCTGCTCACCTGGCTAACTATCTGGACACAGCAATATAGGCCCTTTCCCCCAGGATATGGGTCTTTGGAAAGATTTCAGACAATAGCTAGGCTTTTACTGGAGTACTAAGTTCACTGAACACCAACCACTCCCTTAAAAGTTTCAAAGCCAGTAGAGCCTAGATTTATAACAGGGAGTATGTACAGTACAGTAATTACATTCCTGGGCTTTAGTAGCCAGGACTGGGAATTCAGACCCAGCTACCTTTTACTAACTGTATAATCTGAGGCAAGTCACTTAACAACCATTCTAAGCCCTTAAAAGCTCCTTACCAGACCCTGCAGGTCTAGGCCTCCAAGTGATTTGGCTCCTGTCCACCTCTTGGACCATGTCTACCACCAGTCTCTCCCTGTCCTGCCAAGACATGCCCAGCTCACTCCCACCACAGGCCCTTTGCACATGCTGTCTACTCTGCCTATCAACTGTTCCTCAAGTCACACTTGGCTGGCTGCTTTTCCTCATTCACATCTCAGCTCACATGTCAAAAAATCACCTTCAGGATCTCATAAACGTAACATTGAGTCTGCATGTGCATATTGTATAACTCCATTTATATAAAGAGGGAAAAGGAATAAAACCAATGTATGCTATTATTATAATAATATAAATCAGGGGGGTTACCCTTTGCAGGGTGGACAAAGAGCCTCTGTGTTGCTGTGGAATAATGAGTTTCTGTATCTGGTCACCTCAGTGCATGCTCAGTTTATGATAATTCATCGAGCTATTCATTTACAATTGCACATTTTTCAGTAAGTATATTTCAATTAAAAACCTTAAACCAAAACTAACAAACAAACAAACAAACAAAAATGTCAAATAGGTTTTCTCTGATCATCCCACCTTCCTGCTAAGATATTCATTCTCTATCTCATAAACCTGTTTTGTTTTGTTTTGTTTTTGAGATAGTCTCACTCTGGCACCCTGAGTAGAGTGCCATGGCATCCTAGTTCATAGTAACCTGAAGCTCTTGAGCTCGAGCAATAGTCATGCCTCAGTTTTTCTTTTCTCTCTCTCTCTTTTTTTTTTTTTTTGTAGTAGAAACAGGGTCTCTTGCTCAGGCTAATCATAGATGTGAGCCACCACACCTGGTCACCTACTTCATTTTCATAGTATCTGTCACTGGTTAAAATCGTAATTATTACCTACATAGTCTTAGCCTATATACAGTATCACATGGCCAAGATCTCTACTTGCTTTCTTCACTATTCCCAAACCCAGGGTCTGGAACAGTCCTGCCAGATGACACAGGCCGAATAAAAAATATATAAAAACAAGAAACGGCTAAAGAATATCCTTTAAGGATATAAATCAAGTCAAAAAGTGAGCTAAGAGCAGAGGTCAAAACAAACAAAACATAACAAAATAAAAAACCTTCAGTAACATTAAGCATCAGCAATATATGTTAAATTTAACCACATGGAACAGGTAGATAAAGTCATTCTATGGGTACCTCTGTGGGACCAAAGTCACTTCTCAAAGCAGAAACTGGGTCTTTTATTTCCATATACCTAACAGTTTTTCACAAGGCCTGGTCTAAAGCAGGTCTGGACCAAGAGTAGCAACAGATTTCTGAGACATTTGTTGAGGACTCTTAAGTTTTGTGGAAGAAGTGGGCCATGTTCAATTATGTCTACTTTGCCTAGGTTGTCATAATTAATATCAATTCAGACTCACATGATGCAGACACCAAGAAGCACCCAAGAATTTGAATAAAAGCTTCTTAGAAGTCAGCAACAATACTCACCTATTTTTACTGCCAATTCTAAGATGTTCATAGAGGGGGGAAAAAAAGGTATCCATTGGGCTAGTGACACGGAAGTTATCTAATTACTACTGGTATGCAGATTCATTTGCATGCTGCCATAATGTTTTCAGACAGAAACCTACACTTACCAGGCCTGGTACAATGGAAATTTAAAGAAAAGACTTTACTCTGGAATCTGCTCTGCCACAAACTCCCACTGTTACCTTGAATAAGTCACTGAACTTCTTGAGGTCTCAATTTCTCTACCTGTGAAATGAGCTGGTTGGACTCAATACGTACTAATGTCTATTTCCAGTTTTTGGACACTGTCTATGATTCCTATCTTTTAAAACATTATTTTCATCTTCTAAGCCTTGTGTTCACAGCATACCACATCATCCATGAGTATGTAAATCACAGCAACCAAATGGAGGGAGGCCCAACACAGACTTCTACTTTATCTTCTTGCATACCATGGGTATCTATCCCCAAACTCATTATCTTGAGTGTCCTGTTCAAGCTCCTATTTCTTTGTTAGGCAAGAAGTCTTTACATTCCTCAGCTAAGCACTCTGCATTTTAGGTTACTCTGTACAATTCTTTCCTTTTCTTGCATTTTCACTGCCCTGTGCACCATGTTTCTCATCAATTCAAGTATACACTCCTAGTTAGCCCCTAGTTCTTGTTTTCTTGTAACACTTAAACAATGAATACAACTAGATCACCTTCAGAGGTACTCTTCTTACTCTAATAAAAGTTATTAGTTATCTTTAATTAGACAAACTGCCATTCCTTTTGCTATCCCAACATACTGTCAAGTGCCTACTAAGGATATTACAGTAATAAGTATTACCACCTTTTAAATTTACATTAATAACAGAGAAATGGGAAGTCAGGAAATGAGAAAGGAATAAAACCCTCACAGATGTCTTAATTAACCAAAACTTAGTCTAACTCAAAAAATGATTTATAGCTTTTTTTTAATTTTCTACAAAAGTATCCTGCGCATAGCATGCTTAAAACTGCATGAGTGATAATTTGCCTTTCATCAATTAAAAATGGGGAAATAGGCAAGGTCATTGTTCTGCTGTGGCTGAGTGCCAGAGTGTCCTTTCTTTAAAACCAGAGATCACCTACAAAGACTCACAAGCCCAGTTGTTGAGAAGTAAAGTCCTACTCATTACTAACTCAAAACTTCCCCAAAGGCCAAAGGCCTGCTAAATACTGTAAAGCTTGCCATCTGGAAAAGGTAAAATCTACTGGAGGCCAAACACTACTCCTCGGTTTTAGTCTTCATGAACAAGGAAAGCATGGGCAAGGGCCAAGGAAGGTCTGCTGTGTTTTAGTGACGGGACCGATTTTTCCTCGAAAATTTTGTCCTTCAGGCACCCTAAGGTCTGCAAAAACAGGTGGTCTGCAGAAAGTTCACTCACTAATACTCTCTGAGATGGGCTGAGTTTCTAGTCATGTTTATCACGTGGCCGAAAATAATGTGCTGAGGGTCAAAGTTGTTTCAAAGGCAGAACTAGCAAAACTGACAATAAAACTTCCGGAGCCCAAGACCGGTCCGAGAAACTTTTCTTAAACTTGCATTCGGAGCTTGGTACAGGGCCAGGCGCCTGCAGCGTGAACTGGGGGGCCGACCGCGTCGACTCCCGGAGCAGGGTAGTTCACACTCCGGGGCGCCCAGGCTGCCGTCCCCCACCCCGCGGCCCTGGGCCCCACACCCCGGCGGGGGCTGCGGGGGGTCCCTCTTGCACCCCAGCGCAGCACCACGCGTCACCCCGGCGGTGGGGTGCGCAGCGGCGGCGCACGGGGACCAGGAGGGGAGCGGGAGGGCGGACTGAGCCAGGGAGATGGACGCCGCTGCCCGGGCCGCGCTCACCTGGGACCCGGCTGCCAGGAACGCGGGCCTGAGCGCCACGTCTCGCAGAAGCCTTCCTGCCCGTGCTGCCGCGGGGGACGCCATCTTCATCAGGAAACCCAACGCGGGGGAGACGGAGCGAGCGGACAGGGGCGGAGGAGGAGGACGAAGGCGAAGAGAAGGAGGCGGGCCCGGACCTCCCCCTGCACCCGGGCGGCCGGCCCCGCGGACGCATGCGCTTCCTGGCCGCCAGGCCTTGGACCCGCGCCTCGCCCCGGCTTCCTGCTTCGCGGCGGCCTGAGGCCGGCTTACGAGTGTGAGCAGAAACTGACCCGCGCTCTTGGGGCTAACCTGCCCGGTAGAACTGACAGCAGAGGGGATAATCTGCTCATCATTGTAGCAGTGCTGGAAGGGCGGGCTCACGGAGCTGACCCTGGGGTCACCGGGGCCCGGCTGGGGAAGTC
>CAUYPK010065428.1:0-17946 GCA_963574355.1 Loris lydekkerianus
AAAAATGTTTCTTTTCTTTTCCTTTCCCCTTCCTTCCTTTAAATTCTTTTTTTTTTTTTTTTTTTTTTTTTTTTTGAGACAAAGCCTCACTCTCTCACCCTGGGTACAGTGCTGTGGCATCATAGCCTACAGCAACCTCAAAGTCTTGAGCTCAAGCAATCCTCTTGCTTCAGCCTCCCGAATAGCTGAGATTATAGGCACTCACCACAACACCCGGAAATTTTTAGAGATGAGGTCTTGCTCTTGCTCAGGCTGGTCTCCAACTCCTGAGCTTAAGCAATCCACCCACCTCAGCATCCCAAAGAGCTAGGATTTATAGGCGTGAGCCACCACGCCCAGCTTAAACATCTCTTGAATCTTTCTTATGCAGCCCCTATTCATTTCTCAGCTGATCATCACCCTGAGCTCTAGACTGGTCTCCTTCCCTTTCCTCTGCCCTCTAACCTGCTGCTGCAGAGGCCTCTGTGTTACAGTCAAGGTAAATGCAAACCTATTGTTTTCAGTGAAAGGCCCTGTGGGCTGAAACCCAATTATTTGCATCTTCTATCCAATCTTCACATGCACTCTGGTCCCCAGGCACATGACCTGTTTGTGGTTCCTGGAACGTGCCACACGCCCCCGCCACACATGTCTTGCTCAAGCTGTTCTTTCTACCTGGACTGCCCTTGTCCTTATTATCTCCAGTCCCCTTCCCAGCTCCTGTGTATTTCTGTCTTCTCACCTAACCCCGGCTTCACCCCTCTTTGATGGCATTTCCAGAAACCCCAGGTGGAGTTACTGCTCCTCCCTTATACTACCTTGGGGTCTCTTCTGACCAGGGGAATTATCAATGTTTGATAATTGCGTCATTATCTAATAGCCTTACAAAATAGTGTTTTAAGTGGATAGGACACTGCAATATACCAATCAATAACAAAAAGAAATTTTATAAAACTCTATGTATATATTAGATAGTTCATTATTCACAGGGACAGAGTTAGCATGTGTTGAAGCCTATTATGGGCTGTGCTGGGCCTGTGCTTGTGTCATGCCATGTAATCAACAACACTGCGACTGGAGAGCCTGAACGGTACAGCCCTAGTCACTCAGCAGTTATGCGCCACACCTGGCGTTCAAACTCAGGCACATTCTCTGCTCTTTCCCCTGCCTCCTATTGCCTCTCCTAGTTAGAGGTAGATTATCCAGTGTGGGGATTATTTTTGGACATTTGGGAGCCTGTCAGGACTGCCATGAAGGAGGGGACAAGGACTTGGGGACCAGAGGCAAGAGGGTCAGTGATACCAAAGGCCCCACAACTTGACCTCCTGATTTGTGCTTCTGTCACATCTCCCTGCCTCTCCTGAAGCACAATTCTTGCAGTAGGCTTGTCACAAAGTAGACTGAGATCATTGTGACTCATCGTGATCAGTGCCGGGATCAGGCTGTGCTGGGCTCATGGCTTGGTGGCCTCACAATTAGCATGGAGAAGGGCAGAAAGAGCGCTGGGCCCGTGGGTTCTCCCAGAAGCCTGAAGAAGGGCCCTGTCTGTCCCAATCTCTGCTCTGTAGAGTGTCGCCAGCTGGTGCCCAGTGTGGGACTGGTGCATGAATGAAGGAATGATTGGGTGAGTTCCAGGATACCAGATTTTTCAGGAAGGAGAAGGGAGTGCTTTTCTCTCTTTCTTGGGCATCTGTCCATAAGGTCAGTGGCATTGCTGCCACAAGCCATAAGTGCTCCTCCACTGTGCCCTCTTGTCTTTCTTCCTCAGTGTTCTCTTCTGAGTGATTAACATTTTATTGTACCTTTGCCAGGCTTTGGGCTCCCTTTGAGAATGATTCACTCAACATTTACTCATCAAACGTTTACTGAGTACTTTCTTTGCTCAGCAAATGTGAGGCTTCACAAGTAGAAAAAGGATGAGGGTATGTGCCTGGGAACTCACACACAATGTGGCAGCCAGTCAGGGTGACAGGCAGTTGCAATGGCCTTTGATTGGAGGTGAGAGCAGTGAGGGACATCAGGAAGATGTGGATGAGTGGGGTTCAGGAAGGGCTTCTTGGAGGAGGTGGCAGCTGAACTGAGTCCTAAACACTTGCACAACCCTGGGAGTGTGTGCCCCTTTAAATATTGTGCCCTTAGTCCTGAGGGTGGGGAAGGGTTGGCAGGAGAGGGAAAGACAGTGCAGGTGAACAGCTGGAAAGCACCTTCCAGATAAGAGAAGCAGTGGCAGTGCAAGGCCTGTGGTTAGAGCCCAGCACTCCCCAGCTCTCTGGAGGGGGCACTGCATGGGGGGACAGCAGCTGGGGACTGCACATCAGCAGTCATGCCCAAGAGCTAGGTCACTGTCCCCACCCTTCAGTGTCACCGATGCTTTTGTTGGGAGAGAAAACAGCTTGAAGCAGCATGAGATGGAGTGTCGTGCCTCTGACAGCTGTCATGGGCCTGCTCACCAGAGCAGTAAAATAGCTGGCACCTACCCAGCGTTCACCACGCTCCAGACCCTGCTCTAAGCCCCTCACACACACACACACGAACTCATCTCCTTCTATGGAGTAGGTGCTGTTACCATCTGCCCAACTTTACAGATATGGAAACTGAGGCATGGAGTGACAACTTGTCCAAGGCCACATGGTTAGAGCCTGCATTCGAACTTGGGCAGCCCAGTCCCAAAGCCCCTGCACCTAACACTGTGTTACTCTTCTAAGCCCTTTGAATGGCAGGAGAGAGTAAATGCCCCTGGGCTGTTTATGAGATTACTATAGGTGTGAAACTTATGAAAGACTCACATTTTATCTTAAAAATTCACCTAGATTTTGCATCTATGGCAAAACAAAATCCTTGTTTGTTTAATACAAACAATGCCCTCTACCAAATAAACAAGTAAAATTGGTGTTTCAAAGAGACCGGCCCCATTCATCCCGAGGCCCTGAGTGTCCTCAGGGACACAGTTTGGGCAGGAGAAGCCTAGCCAAGCACAGGTGTCAGGACAGGAAGGGCTCAGCACAGGCTGGAGGGGACTGCTGGGAGGGAACTGAGCGTTTCCACGGTGCTGCTGGAGGCTTTCCACCTCCATCCTCTCAGCCAGCCCATGCTAGTGTCTCTCAGAGGTCAGATGCATGCTACAAAACCGGGCAGACTTCTCTATGTGACCTTCAGGGGAAGGTCTTCTGTCAACAGCCGCTCCAGCGTGTGACTGGGCCGTCTCCTTCCTACTGCGGTTTCCTCTCCTCTTGCTCCTCTCACTCTTCCTCTTCCTTCTCCTCCTCCTGTCTTTTCTGGAGGAGGCCTCCCTGGGGGTCGTATAAGCCCACACTTGCCATCCAACTCTGGGAACCTCTTCCATTTTCGCCTACGGTGTTTAGTTATCTCCACTTTTCTAGTTCTGCTATTTTCTAGAAGTTGGGTTTGCTCATGTTGAGCCACGGCAGAAAAACTGGTCTTAAAAATGTAAACACCACCACAAACCCAATTATTCTAATTCGTCTTTCTTTACTCTCCTGATTTCCAAACAGTTCCCTCTTCTTGGCCAAACCCTGACTGTCCACCTTGTGCTCCAGATTGAAGCTGTGCTCTTATGTGGCTGGCGTGAGGCTTGGCAGGGCCATTTCTATACTGCAGGTGGAACTGCCCCGGCCGCCCTCTCCTCTGATGCCGTTCGGCCTGTCACCTCGGAGGTCTCCCGGGCGTTCATTCACTCAGCCAGAGGATAATTGTTGAGTGCCTACTATTGGCCAGGTGCTGTCTCGGCATAAGGGACACCACGGGAAAACCGAACAAAATTGTAAAGCTTATATGGGTCCCTGGAGACAGACAAAACAAACAAAACACCACCTAAGAAGAAATTAAGCAATACGGTATACTTTTAGACAGTTAAAAATGCGACAAGGAACATAAAATAGGGTAATACACAGAGTAATGGGAAGAGAGGAGGAGAAACTAACGTGCTAAGATCCCACAGAGGGAGAGGCTTGAGGGTTGGAGAGAAGACAGGGCAAGTGAGACACTCAAAGAGGAGGGCCGGTGAGGGCCGGTCACTGAGGCCTCCTGTGCTATCTAAGGAGGTTGAGTTTATTTCACCTGCAGCAGGGGAGTAACAAGGTTGCTTCATGAAAAGTGCTGCCCTGGCTGTGTCAAACCTGGGTGGTAGGGACCAAGAATGGGAACAAGGAGCCACTTAAGTGGCTGCTCTCATGACCCAGGTGAGCAACAGTGGTGCCTTGGGTGGTGCCCCCTTGGGTGGAGACAATAAAGAGGGAGAGAAATAGATTTGAGATACATTTTAGAGCCAGTCTCGGTGGACTCTCAATAACCTAGTCTGGGACCTCCTGGGATTGAAGCCTGAGTCCGCCACTCAGCAGCTGTGGGTTGTGTGAACTGCCTGATGTTTCAGTCCCCTCATCTATAACATGATGGCAATGGCTCCTGCCTCTCAGTTTCTCAGGAAGGGGAGGTGAAGAGGGTGAATGTGCCCAGCCAGCATGGGGCCTCCATGACAAGGCCTGTGCCATGCTCCTGGCCAGAATGAATGTAGGTTCGAGCGTACTCTGGAGAGGCAGCTGGCGTTCCAGGGGTTTCCTGGAACTCATTTCTGTATTAAAATGGTGAAAAGAAAAGAGACTCATCTAGGATACTTGGAGTAGTGTCTCAAAGTGTCTCAAAGTTGACTCAGTTAACAGAGAAGGCTGTATCTTCACTGCCTTTCAAAGTGGGGAAGTGGGGTTCAGGAGGGGGCTGGTGGAGAGAGTGGCCTGAGGGTATGGTGGTGACTGGACATGGCAGGACGGCCTGAACCTGAGGGTGGGTTTGTCGCTGCCCAGAGGGCAGCTAGTAGAGTTGGCTCTGGACATATGCACTTTGGCCAACGAGAGGTAGAGGCTGGGGAACAGTTTGAAGAACTGATAGGTTTCCAGAAACTCCCAGCAGGCTGTGACAGTGACCTTTTGCAGGTGAGGTAGGTCAGTTTGGAGCCTTTTACATGAAAGTTCTGAGAGCAGAAGTTCCCACCTGTGGAAACCCCCTGTCCTTTGCTGGCTTGTTGTGGAGTCTGTCCTCTGTAGGAGCCAGCTGGTTCTGGGGCAGGGTGCGTGGACTTGTATTAAAGCCTGAACCAAAGGTCATTGTTACAGGAGTGTTTATGGGCTACGCCCCTCTTCTGATTTGCTCTCTGAAGTTTGGACTCTGGAACCTCACATTTCTGAAGGGAAGAGAGGACCTGCCACCAGCATGCCTGGCACAGTGCCAGGGCCCTGTAGCACTCGTGACACATGGGCACAGCAAATATTATCGCCATTTTTTTATACTAGGAAACTGAGACTCTGAGGGAATGAAAGTATCTTTTCCCATGTCATGTGACTGGTAGAATCTGCCCCGTTCCACGGTTTCTGCTCCTACATAAGCATCTCTAGAGAGGCTACTGTGCATCAGAACCTCTAGAGGAGGGGGGCTCCCAGGAATCCATGTTTTAAAAAGCCTCGCAGCTGCATGCACTGGGCAGCAGGCATTGGAAACTTCTGCTGTGGCATTCCTGAAGACCAGAGTGGGGGCTTTGTAGATGCCATTGAAACACTATCTTAGCAGGGTTTATGAAATCTTAACTGGAAAAAAAATGTTAAATTTTGTTAACTGGATTTCTAGCTATGATGCTTGGGGCAAATCATTTACCGCTCTGAATCTCAGTTTCTGCTTCTGCACAATGGGAATCAAAATACCCTGAAGGAGTATGGAAGGTTAGGAGTATGGGGGCAAATGACTTGGGTAATACCTGGCTTAGCTAACCACTGAATAAATGATGCAAAATCCTGCACCATTAAATCTTCTTTCTTGTGAAGAGAGCTGGGGATTGTCGGCTCCTCCATGGCCTGTTTACCCATAAATTGCTGAGGTCCCTCCTTGGCACAGACGGTTCCATAGGAAGAGCAGACTGCCAGTCACTCCTCCTTCCTGGGAAAGCCCAGTGTCCCCTCAGGCTATCAAACCCTTGCCCCAGGTACTCCAGCCTCAGACACATGGTGATAACCTCTGCTTTTCAGCTGGTGAGCACACCCCTGCCCTAGGCTGGCCCCAGGCAGGCTGGACAGGAGGTGGCCTCGGGCTGAGGAGGCTGGCCCTTTGCCCCATCCTCTGTCAGCTGGGCGGCTGGGCTGGGCAGCAGCTTGGACTAGCTTGAAGGCCCAGCAGGGGACTTTGCAGGCTGCAGCCTCCAGAGTCCCTCTGTTAGTAAAGAGCCATCTGGTGCCTCTGTCCCTTTTATGTGCCTGGGGGCAGAGGAGAGGAACAAGGGGGAGGAGATGGTGATCTCTCTGGGCAGCTTTCTTCAGAGTTGAGGAGAAGGAGAAGTTTGAGACAGAATGGAGCAGGGGCTGGGACAGAGGTGATGATACTCCAGGCTCAAGGGAGACTGAGTCATGAAAGGTGAGGGGAGGAAGAAAGCTTGGAGGGATGGGCGCTCTAAAGACCTGGGGAAGGGAGAGCGTCGAGAAACAAGCCAGAAACAGAAAAGTGAGTGGTATAGAAGAAGAGAACAAAGGTACCCAGAAAAGAATGAAGTCATGGAGTAGGAAGAGGTCTAAGAAATCTCTCCAAGATTAAGTTGGGTTAATTTGTCGCTGTATTTCTGTTCTAGGAAAGAGGAAATGAGAATGCGTGGGCCCTTCCTGGCCAGGCTGTAAGTGAAAGGTTGGGGTGGCTGAGACCCGCAGTTTCCATCGGAGCTACCCGAGGGCCAGCCTGGCCTTGTCCAGCCGCTGTGCAGTCAGGGTCCCTGTGAGGGCTGCCACCTACTGCAGGCTTTCAAAAAGGAATGCCTAGTGGTGGGGAGAAAAAGTCATGCTGACAAATACCCCTTTGATGTGGTTCACCTGGGGTGTAGAAGTGTGCATTCCTGAGGGCATCAGAGAGTGACTTTAATGAATTTCACATTTGGGATTGCACAGGCTTTGTCAGATGGCAGAATGTCCCTCCCCCTCCACACAGGCCCCAGGTGGCTGAGTAACCCTGGCACAGAGACAGCAGGGATTGCAAGGAGAGCTGCTTTGTGTTTCTCTGGTGCCACCTTTGTTTGGGCTCATGCTCTGCAGTCAGTGAGTCACAAGGACACGAAATGGGCTATTTTCTCTGCTGAGGATAATACAAACTGGCCTTGGGCTAGAAGCATCCTTTCCCTGACTCTTTCCCCTGAAGACAGCTCTCTTCCTGAAGCCCACCCTACTCCCTTCTCCTGCTGGGGTCCTTCCCAGCAGTGTCTCCTCCCTGCCCTGCCCTGGCCCCACCTGCTTTGCCCTCAGGCCCTCCCAGAACTTGCCTATCATCTGTATAAGGTCTTATCAGCATCTGTCTTCCTGTCTCTGGAAATCGGGTCCAGAAAGTGGCACTAATCACTGTTGCTGTCCTTGAAGCAGGAAATCCTCGCTAAACTAATTCAACGGAGGAACTGGGAGAGAGCACATTAGGCTGTGACAAAGCTAAGTGTGATTGATTTAGCGCATGTAGGTCCATTTAGCATCAACCAAGTGCCAGGATTTTTTCTTCCACCATTAAAATCACTTGAAGATCATGAGTTGGCAACTCTAAGAAGCACTTTGCAGCTTTAGTGGTAGGGGTGGGGGTGCCCATCCTGCCCCCAAATAGATGTGTGTGTCTTGGTTCCAGCTCAGCTGGCCCTGTGTGTGTGTGGGGGGTTATGCGGAGCAGGCCCAGGGGGAAGCGCTCACTGCCAGAGGGGCACATTCACCTTGCCGAAGGTCACCAGATGCAGTCAGCTGCCAGCTGAAGATAAGCAGGGCTCCAAGGAGATGTCTGTCTTGATGTGTCTGAGGACAGGCTCACAGCTGGCTCGGTGAGCCACCTGAACAATGGCTAGAGATGACTGGTACCATCTTATGATTGTACCACTTATGATTCAAAGTGGGCGCTGTCCTGCAGGTTGTCACAATTAGTCTTCGCAACAACCCTGAAACAGATGAGTGAGTAAACTGTGGCCCAGAGGGGCTGAGGGACTCTCCTACCACCACAAAGCTAATAGATGGTGTAGCTGCAGTTTGAACCTCAGCCAGGGGCTGTGCCCAATGGGAGTGCAGTGGAAGGAGGACTGGCTATGGGCTGTGTTCTGGGTATAGGTTGGGGGTTATCTGGGGAAGGCCCAAAAGAATGAGCAGGACCTTGATGCTTGAAGGTGACCTTTCTTCTAAACAGAGAAAATAGTAGGCATAGGGTGCAGGGCCCTTTTGGAGATTGGAGCAGAGTTTGGAAGGAGGTTAGGCCAGGGAAGCAAGATGGGGTCATTTTGTGGAGTCTTAACGCCACTGTGGTGTATTTTCTTCCTTAGGGATGGGGGTCGGTGAAAGTTTTGATGAAGGCTGTCACATGGTTAGCACTGTCCTGGCAGTGGCCTGAGGATGGCAACTCAGGGGAAGGGAGTGGCAGGGCTAAGATAGAAGCTGCTGGAGTGGAGAGAGGATGTCCTGGTGTCTCCTGGGCCACTGGGTGGGGGCAGGGCAGGAGTGGGCTAGAGTTGGGGGCTGGGAGGAATCAAAAATGCTGGTCGGGTTATATATAGATATGGGGAAGTCACAGTGAGGAGGCGCTTTGGATGGGGGAGGGGATGAGAAGGAGAGAGTTGATTTGGATTTTGAACCTGGTGAGAGTCAATCATTGGCTATACATCAGGTGAGCACAGGAGCTCCCTGAAGTCAACCCTAAAACCTTCCCCATCTCCACAGGGCAGTCTGTTGTGACCTTGACCCCAAAGCACAGGCGGCTCCTGGCCTGGATGGGACACTCCCACCTCCCCCAAGCTCTGGTCAGAGTTCCTCAATCCTCCAGCTTCAGGCCTACCCCACTTGACAACATCTTCTATCATAGAAACCTGTACTTGTAATTCCCTCCCCATCTTTGTTCCCTTCCTGGAATGTCCTCTTACCTTCTGTACCTCAACTTCCTGTGGTCCTTCAAGAGACACAGGTATCACCCCTCAGAAGGTGAATTAAGGGCATTTCCTGTGCCCCTGATCCACACCACCTGAGATGAGAAACTCCTCTAGCAACCTCTGGCCTTTGTCCCCCGCCCAGCCACCCTCACATAGTAGCCGCTCAGGGAAGGAGGATGCCTTCAAGAGCTCAGCAGAGGGAAGGATATGGCAAAGGCCTCACTACAGATGGATGTGCAATTTGGGCTGCTCTCCTTGTTTTAAAATGAGGAAATTGTAGTTCTCCCCAAAGATGAGAGACTTGTCAGGGGTCACTCTGAAAATGACAGAGTCAGCATTTAAGTCTGAGGTTTGTGAATGTCACGTTCGATTGTTTTTCTGGCTTTGTATTGACAATGCCAGACTTTCATGGTGTGGTGGGGGAGTGTAGGCGTTGGGGAAGCTGCTGTGCTAACCCTGTCTTTTACTGTCACCGTGAGCTTTAAAAACAGGCAGCAATCTGGGCCCCACCCCTAGAGGTTCTATTTTCCTGAGTCTGGGGAAGAGCTTGGGGACTGGCATTTTAAAAGTACCCCAGATGAGTTGAACGTACAGCCTGGGCTGAGCACTGATGACTGACTCACTTCTGGTCTGTCCCCTCACAAGTGTCCTTGTGTCCCGGCTACGTTCTCAAATTTGCCTGATTTTCTCCTAGTTGTTTGTCTTTGGCTTTCACCCTTGACCTCTCCGAAGGCCCCCTGACAATTTCAGAGAGTCTTAGGAAGGCTCAGGGTTTCAATCACCATCCCCGCCGGCAATCCGTTTCCTTAGAGCCTTGGTCTCCTAACTTGGGAACTTGGGGGTGGGTGTGCCCAGCAGAGGGGCAGCCAGGGACAGAGAGCAGCAAGACCGTTCGTGATGTGTTTCTGCCTGTGTGCTCCTGGGTGTCACATTCATGTGGCAGCCACCCAGCATGAGGCCAAGGGCGGGGGAGATGTGCCTGGGCATGTTTGGTGGGACCGGCTGGCCAGGACCCCACCTGCACAAAGACAGAGGAGATCCTTGGGAGAGGTGACTGCATCCTGAGGCCTGGAGAACTGGGCCTCTAGGGGACAGGGGGAGAAAAGCCCTGTGCTAGGGGAGGTGACAGCAATGGTGGTAGCATTTATTCAACACCTACCAGATCCCTGGTACCACGCTTAGCTCCTTTACAGGTATTTAAATCATTTGACCCTTAGAACAATACCAGGAGGTGAGACACCCACTTTTAAGATTTTACAGTTAGTAGTTTACAGACCAGGAAAATGAGGGCCATGCCACCAGTCACTGCAGCCTGCCTCTGTCTGAGTTTCTGACTGGCATCCTCTCTGGAGACCATCAGAGCCCTTCAGGGAGGAGTTTTTTGGGGTGGGAGGAACCAGCATGGTGCAGCTCAGAGCCAAATATGGGTTTCTATTGTTCTGTCTCTCAGACTGGCAGGGACTGAGAGATCTTGGGTTATCTTTATAGGTATTTAAAAAAATGAATTGTTTTCACCCTGGACTGCAGATAATATACTTTCTTTAGCCTTTGCTCATAAGTAGATATGGCTTTCTTTAAAAGACTCCTTTAAAAATGTTTCCTGTGATGGGTCCTCTGGGCTGTACTATAATGAATTGGCATAAAAGCTCACAGTTTAAACCATTCTGGGCCAAACTACAGAAGAAAATAAATCCTGGAGTATCATAGCTGGCCACAGGCTGAATGAGTAAGCAGCAGAGATACTGGTTTGTAAGGAAAAGCTGATTTGTGAGCTGCAAAAAGGGGAACTATAGTCCTCTCCCAGCCGGGTGAGGCAGAGTGACTTACTTCTGAGTTGTGCTCCCACGGTTTATTTATAGCTCACTTGCTAGGAACCTGGAACCCCTTTCCTTGTAGAATTACTATTATGAAGGGAGGCAAAGTTCCGAAGCTAGCCTAGAAAGGCCCACCCGTAGCTTACAACCTCATGTTTACGACAAAGCAATGGGAGAAGGCAGTGCAGCTGGATGTGCAGTTAATTTTCACCATTCCTTTGTTATGACCTGGAAATGCCCCGTTGGATACTTCATGAGGAGAGCACTGATGTCATGGCCAGAAGCACAGCTTCTTTTAATTTTCAGGGTGTTGGTATTTGGCTAGGCCTTACCCTGTTTCCACCCCCAGCCCCTACTGGATTTTTCTGGAAGGCTTTCAGTCCTTCTCCCAATCCTGTGCTCACACAGAGACACACACAGATGCAGAGACACATGGACTCAGACACACATGCGCATACACGACACACACAGGCACAGACACACCACACATACAGACAACACACAGACACCTGACCTCAGACATACGCACGCACAAAGACGTGTCACAGACACCCCCCCACACGTGTACATATGCAGAAGCAGGCTTACGCCTTGAACAGCTCCCGGACATCTGAGGGTGCCACCCTCCAATCCTCACCCCAGGCTGTCTCTGAATTCCCAGTGTGAGACGCCCCTTCATGCCCTTTCCTGAAGTCTGCAACAGTATTGATGATGGTTAGTCCTGTCTCCAAAATGGACCTCCCTTCAGATTGTGTCTGGATCTTCCATTGCCTTTCATCTTCAGTACCAATGCCCAGTCCTCACTTCTCACCTAGACGAGGGGCAATAGCCCAGCAGGCCTCTCTACTCCCCATACCCACGCCCACCCCAACCTCCAGTTCCAGTCTCCATGCAATAGCCAGAATGAGCTTGGAAATGTTCCACTGGTTTGTGCCACTTCCCTGCCTGCAGGTGGAGTCAGCTCTGACTCTAACCTGGCCTCTACTCTCCCTGCCTCTGCCCTGCTTTCTCTTCCACAGCACCACATTGCCTCTGGGTGTCTGAAGACCCTTGGCTCATCCCTGGCTCTGGGCTCCCACTCTGGCTTGTCCTCCTCACCACCTCATCTCACTCGGCAGGTGCGGTGCAAATCTTTGCCCCTCCTCAGACGGGTTGTTTTTGATCTTCCTTTCTAAAGTGGCCTCCCTCTGCTCTCTTACATTATTTCCTATTCATTTCCTCGAGGAGCATAATCACAACCTGCAGTGCTGTTATTTATTTATGTGTCCTTACATACTGTGCATCTCCTTCACTGGAACATAATGTTGAAGACCTGTTAATTGCAATAGTTGGAGTGTCCAGACCAGTGCTTGACAGCGAAGCAAATGTTGAATGAATGATTTATAGCACCTTAGGTGGCCGTGGCTCACTCATACCTATAATCCCAGCACTTTGGGAGGCCGAGGAGGGAGGATCACTTGAGGCCAGGAGTAAGGTTGCAGTGAGCTATGTATGATGAGGCCACTGCACTCTAGCCTGGGCAACATAAAGGTCTGTCTTAAAAAAAAAAAAAAAGAAAGGCACAATAGATTGACTGAAAAAACACCCCCATGGTAGGGAAATTTTATGGAGTGTGCAGGGCTTTGGGAGGTAGATGGTGCCTAGAGCCACGAAGTCCTGCTGATTGTGACTGGCTTGAGGTGCAGGACAAGGCAGCGTTGTGTGAAGGCTTTAGGGGTTGGAGCATGGCAGGTGGGAGTGGCAAGGATGACCTTTAGACACACAGATCCTGGAGTCAGTCTCCAGGCGCAGGTGGCATAGGTGCTGATGCTTCCCAGAGTATGAGGGAGGTATGGCCAGTGGTTAGATCCTGTTGCATCTATGCTTCTAACAAATTGGGATATGTGGCTTAAACACAAACAACAGAGCACACTTCACCACCCCTATTAGATGGATTAAGAGTAAAGTGGTGCGGGTGAAAATAATCACAGTTTAATTGGTTTTAAAAACGCAGTGAAGTGAGCAGATGCCAGCACACTTTTGGGGGTGTGACCTTCATGCCACAAGGTGGGCTGACTAATGAGTAAAGCAGAACCCCCAAAGATATCTGAGTAGTATATTCATGAAGAGTTAAGTAGAGATCTGGGAGAAGCAGGATCCAGGATGCATGGAAGACTGGTTGGTAGGGGAGAAGAATGCATGGGGACCGGAGGGGAAAGAAGCGAGATCTTTTAGATGTTTGTCCTGGGCCAACCAGAGCTGGGGCCACAGGGAGGATATGGCTGATCCCTGGTGGGTCAGCAGAGCCGGGGATCACTGAGGAATCAGCATCCTTTCTGATTCATCCGTGCAAGTTTCAATTTGCTCAGCTGATCAGTGTTGCTGGGAGGGCTTCATTTGGTTTTGTCTATGGGGACATTACATTTCTTGACTGTGGTGTATCTGGGAACTTTCATAATGACCCTCATACATGAATAGGTTAGAGTTCATCAGTGTCGTCTGGTCCCCTTCTTCTCTGGGCTGTCAGCTCCCTTCTGGAGGATTATAATCAGCCAGCGTCTCACTTTGAGATTGAACAGACAAACCAGACTCCATATAGAGGAGAGTGGTGAGAAACTAGAGAAGGGAACACTTTTACACTGCTGGTGCAAACTAGTACAACCTTTCTGGAAGGAAGTATGGAGAAACCTCAAAGGACTCAAGCTAGACCTCCCATTTGATCCTGCAATCCCATTACTGGGCATCTACCCAGAAGGGAAAAAATCTTTTTATCATAAGGACACTTGTACTAGACTGTTTATTGCAGCTCAATTTACAATCACCAAAATGTGGAAACAGCCTAAATGCCCACCAACCCAGAAATGGATTAACAAGCTGTGGTATATTTATACCATAAAATACTATTCAGTTATTAAAAAAAAATGGAGACTTTAATCCTTCGTATTAACCTGGATGAAAGTGGAAGACATTATTCTTAGTAAAGCATCACAAGAATGGAGAAGCATGAATCCTATTTTTGATATGAGGACAATTTGATATGAGTACTCAATTTTGATATGAGGACAATTAATGACAATTAAGGTCATGGTGAGGGTAGGGGAAGGGGAGAGCAGAGAGAGAAAGAGGGAGGGAGGAGTGGGGAAAAGAAGAGCAGAGAGAGGGAAGGAGGGAGGGGGGTGGGGCCTTGGTGTGTGCCACACCTTCTGGGGACAAGACAGGATTGCAAGAGGGACTTTACTTAAAAAATGCAATCAGTGTAACCTGGCTTATTCTACCCTCAATGAATCCCCAACAATAAAAAATAAATAAATAAAATAAAATAAAAAGTAGACTGAAAGAAATTGAGAACAAGTGGTTTGGAGGGAGAGAATTCAGGGGTGGCACACTGCTTAGATTCTCTGTGTTCCCAAGAGCAAACCTAATCCATAGCTAGAGAGTTCAGTTCCAGACCCAAAGAACTGTCTAACAATTCTCAACTGTCATGGGCTTGAAGCAGGACACTTCCTGAACTTGGTACATTCAGGCAGAAGCCTGGACACCATGCAGGAGACTCAGAGGTCTGCCTGGGTCATGGACCTGGACAAACTTCAAAATTTCTTCCAACCTTAACAGTTTGTGAACTGCTGAATGAAATTCTAATTTTGTAATTTCTGACTCAGAGGCAGAGGAGGCTCTTATTTTGAGTCAGAGTACCCGAGTGGAAAGATCCCAGCTCTTTGAAGACAGACAGACCTGACTTCTGAGACTGGCTCTGACACTAGCAGTGTGCCCTGGGGAACTTCTTTTCCTTTCTGAATCTCAGTGTTCTTGTCTATAACATGGAGATATTTACCTGGCAGGGTTCTCTTGGCAGTAAATGCATCCATATAATAAAAAGCTAAAACATGGCAGATTTTGTGTGTGTGTGTGTGTATTAGTGGGGGAAAGGGAGTAAGGGCCTTTGGCGTGCTATAAAATTGCATCATTGCCTCCTGGTTATTTTTTTATTTTTATTTTTTTATAAGACCAACTTAACAGAGCAAAGGCAACATTGAGTTTAATGACAAGATAAAACAGATGCTGATGTGGTGTGGACAGATTCTGGCTTGAATCTTCTTAACAGAGAAGGGAGGGGTCTGTGACTATGGGAAGGGGAGGTACCTATGACTATGCAGCAGGGAGGGGCAGGAGTAGCTACCCCAGGAGAGCCACCAGTGGCCACCCTCTGGCTCTGGACCTGGGCTTTTGGCCCTGGGATGAGTGGAACTGTGTAGGTGCTCAGTCTGTTGTGGAAAGAGTGGTCCTGGTCAAACCTGCCTCCCCCAGGACTGCATGCAGGTGATAGCAGATCGGGAACAGCCTTTAGCTATGAAGTGGGCACAGGTTTTCTTCAGTCCTCCCCTCCTCACTTTCCACACTTCCCCACTGCCACACTCCCTCTTATTTAGTCTCTTCCCTCTGTCACTTCGCTTCTCTTCAGAAACAGCTCACCTTGTTCACAAGGACTGACAAAGCTAAAAGTGCAACCTGTCCCAGGGAGGCGTGTGTTTCAACCCTTAGCCAGGGGCTTCTCCCCAGGGGCTCCCTCCTGTGGCCTGAGAGTGTAGGTGGAAGTGGGCACCCCGGTGCCACACTGACTTCTGTCTCTTGCAAAGCTAGTCTGCTCTGGGTCAGGTCCTGGCTGGCCTGAGTGTTGGCAAAGGGTGATGAAAAACAGGCCCGGAGCTCTTCCCTAGCACCCCTTCCCCCTGCCTTCTGCAAGAGGAAGTGAGTGGGTCCTGCCCCAGGCCTCTAGCAGCTGAAGCTGACTCAGTGATTCCTGGAAGGTGGTGATGTCACCGTGACATAGCGATTCCCCTCCTCAGCCAAAGTCAATAGGAGAGTGGGTGACGGTGACTCTACACGGTACAGAGGCCCCAGGCTCTCTCAGAAGTAACCAAGTCCAGTGGCCCCCACAGGCCACTTCACGCCACCTTCATTGTAGCTCCCTTCCTCAATTCCCCAGCATTCCCAATGTTCCTATGGTGATTTCCATAAATTCTGGAAGTCCAGGGCAGTCTTGATTGATTTTAAGCATTCTGACCCTTTGTTTCTCCTCATAAACAAATTTACACATCACAGAAAAATCACGCTAGGTCTGAGGGTGCGTCCCAGGGCTTTGGGAAGGTGGAACCACCGCGCTTTATCCCAGAGCACGAGATAACGTGTATCCTTGGTCCGGTTTCCAGCTTCACATCTGCGCATCTTTTCGACCATATTATAATAGCTCCGTCGAGTCTGCATACGTGTCTCTTCTTTTGTCTCCCCCAGGACTCCCCCACGGAGCTGAGTGTGTGGGAAGCTCTAAAAAAATAAACCGCTTATGGGGGCCGTTGAGCTCCCTCCCTCGTCCTTGTGAAGGACTCTCTGTTACCACTGCGTTAGGGGCGGGGCGCCTCTGCAAGCAGAGCCCGATGGGTCGGGAGGAGGGAGCAGCCTTTTGCTTCTGGATCGGGGCTATGCTGAAAGGTGACGGTGTCCTGTGTGGGTTTGGAACAGCCCGGCCGGACCTGCTGGGGTCGGGGTGCTTTCAGAAAACCACTCCCTGCTCCCTTGTTTACTAAGGGACGGAGTCCCCGGAAGGCTGCGTCAGATCCGCATGGAGTAAAATGGGTCCTTTGTCAGCCGCAGTTGGAATTCAAACGCCTCCTGTGCGGTCCTCCCCGCCCGACCCCCGCGCTCACTCAGGGAGCCCCGGCATCGCCTCTCGCTGCCCGGTGCTGCCCCCTACCGGGGGCCGCGGACACAACCGGTGCCTGCCCAAGGGTGGCTATTCATCACCTGAAGTTGTCAGAGCCGCAAGTAGCCTGAACAGGAAGAGAATTAGGCTTCTCTAAGTGATTCGGGTGTTAAAAGTCGCTAAGATAAATGGTGGAGGCGGGGAGAATAACTGATGGAAGTTCCAGTCCGAAGTTAAGTCGGGGGTAGGGGTGGGAGAATTAGGAACCAAGGCTACAGGGATCATCCCGTTCAAATCAAGGTTCGCAAGGACTTCTGTTTAGTGCAGGATGGACTCCAGTCTTGGAAAGGTTAAATAACTGCCCAAGGTTATACAGCGAATAAATGGCAGAGCCAAGACTTGAACTCGGTGGACCCGGAGTCTGTGACGTTTGGTGTCCTACCACCCCTGCTAAGATAGCAGAATTCTGGCCCACAGGAAGATCCTTTTGTCCAGGGGTCCTCAAACTGTGGCCCGCGGGCCACAGGAGGCGGTGTGATTGTATTTGTTCCTGTTTTGTTTTTTTACTTCAAAATAAGATAGGTGCAGTGTGCATAGGAATTTGTTCATAGTTTTTTTTTTTTTAAACTGTAGTCCGGCCCTCCAACAGTCTGAGGGACAGTGAACTGGACCCCTGTTTAAAAAGTTGGAGGACCCCTGCTGGAGGACCCCTGTGGTACAGACTAAATTGTTAGGAGTGAAGGTGAAACTTCACCAGGGAAGTCTGTTCACTGAGACAATTTTTAGCTGTAGCTTCTGTGATGTGATTTGAGGGGTGCTGGATGGTTTCTCTACCTGAAAATATCTCCCCTCAGATTGCTTGGATTTTGCTGAACGCGGGTCGTTCCTTTGATTAAGATTAGCTAAATGGTACCCTTTGTTAAATGAAAACACAATCCCTAAGGTGGTAGTCACGTGTAAACCTTTAAATCTTAATTCTACCTCAGTGGGGACTAGCTTGTCGAATTGCTTTATTCCCGATAAAGATAGAGAATTCAGGGTGTGGAGAAATCAGAGGACAGGAGGTGTGTCCACTCCCTAATTTTGTTACTGGATGTCTCTGTGATGCCTCAGACTGAGAATATCTCATACCGTACCCTCATCTGCTCTCCTGCCCTGCTCCTTTCTCTGACAGTAAAGGGGCCCAGAGATCCTTAAGATTTCCCCCAGTCCAGGTCTGATTGGTCTGAGGTCTGACTTATCCTGCCTCTGAAGTGGTCCTTGAGTCTCACTGTCTGGTCAGGCCCTTATCAGCCTGTCCCTGGGTCTGGGACTTCGCCTTTTAATCAAATCTCAGTGCAGTAGGAAAGTGATTGTTCTAAAATGGAAATCTGAGAAGGCTGCATCTCCTCTTAAAGCCCTCCTCAAAGCCTTACAGAAAAGTGAGGATTCTTAAGTATTTTATGTTGTTGGTGTCCTCTCCTGCCCCCCCCCCCCCCCGCGCCCGAACGGCCGCCGTGGGCCCCCCCGGCCCCGGCCACCCCCCACAACCCCCCCCCCTGGCAAGGAACCCT
>CAUYPK010065429.1:0-11814 GCA_963574355.1 Loris lydekkerianus
GCCTGACGCCCGACAAGTCCTTGCCTCAACACTTTTGTGGTTGCTTGGAGCTATGATGCCATGGCACTCTAAAAATGGCGACATCGTGCTACTCAGTATCAAAAAAAAAAAAAAAAAAAAAGAGAGAGAGAGAGAGAGGCAATAAACCAACACACTAATATATATCAGAAAAGATTGTACTATGAGGAAAAGCAAAGCAAGATGTGTTAAAAGAGAGAAAGCATAGGAAGTGTTAATACAGTGTAGTCACTGTTCCAAAGTATTGGTGGTGTTATTATTAAAAACCACCAAATAAATGCTATTTTTAAAGGTTTAAGTATTGGTGAAGGAAATGAATGCTTTCATATGCCACTGTTGGGAGTACAATTATATAGCCTCTTTGGAGGCCAATTTGGCCAATCTTTTAAAATAGAAAATGCTGGCTCAGCACCTGTAGCTCAGCGACTAGGCCACCAGCCATGTACACCAGAGCTGGCAGGTTCAAATCCATCCCAGGCCTGCCAAACAGCAATGACAACTGCAACCTAAAAATAACTGGGCATTGTGGCGGGCGCCTGTAGTCCCAGCTACTTGGGAGGCTGAGGCAAAAGAATTGCTTAAGCCCAAGAGTTTGAGGTTGCTGAGATGTGACAGCACAGCACTCTACCCAGGGCGACAGCTTGAGATGCTGTCTCAAAATAAATAAATATAAATAAATAAATAAAATAGAAAATGCCCATGCCCTATGACCTGGCAGAATGAATTCTAGAGTCTGTCTATCTGGGTTTAAATCCTGGTCTTGCCATTGATTAGCTGTGTGATCTTTGACAATTTACTTAACCTCTGTATGCCTTGGTTTCCTCATCTTTAATCAAGGATAAAAACATGGGGTTTTGTGAGGATTAAATGAATCTATATACATAAAGCATTTAGAACAGCCCTTAGCATATAAGTACTATATTTGTATCACATGTGTTTGTTGTATAAGTTCTATTTCTCAGTATCTACCTAGAGAAACACTTGCACATGTGTACCAAAAGCAGGTTCAAGGATGCTCAGCATTGCTTATAGCAGCAGGAAAAAATGGAAACAACCTATTATAAATATCCAAAAATGAGATGGTGAAATAAAGTAAGGTATGTTGGTACTACAGAATACAGTGGTATGAAACAGCTAAACAGAATGAAGTTGATCTCTATGTTTTAGGGGATTTGGGGATGGAGTGTTACCAGACGGAGGAGTCTCAGTCACCCTGGGTAGTGCTGTGGCATCATAACTCACAGCAACCTCAAACTCCTGGGCTCAAGCGATCCTCTTGCCTCACCCTCTTGAGTAGCTGTGACTACAGGTGCCTGCCAAAAAGCAATCCTCTTGCCTAAGCCTCCTGAGTATTTGGGACTACAGGTGCCTGCCACAAACGCCTGCCTAGTTTTTCTTTCTTTTTCTTTTTTCCAGTGACCTCTGAACTCTTTATTGGTATAAGGGCAGGTAGCCTCAATGTCTCAGAACCTTGGTGTCGTTGGTCTCAGACACCACTTTGCCGTCCACTATCCTGTGGGTGGTGGTCTTTTGGATGGTTTGCATGGAGTTGCTGCTGTCCAGGGCATCACCAAGGTCGAAGTCCTTCCCGTCTTCCAGCAGGCGGCGGTATGTGGCAATCTCTGCCTCTAGCTTGACCTTGAGGTTCAGCAGTGCCTCATACTCTTGGGGGTTCAGCAGTGCCTCATACTCCTGGGCCTGGCCAGCTCTGACTCCAAATGCAGCAGGTCCCCATTGAGTTGCTCCATCTGCGTGGTGTAGCTGGCCTCCACCTCCCTCAGGCTGTCCTCCAACCTGGACTTCTGATTTCTCATGGAGTCCAGTTCGATCTCCAAGGAGATCCCGTCAGCTCTGTGAGCATTGTTTTAGCAGCTCCAATCTCAGCAAACTGTGAGGTGACCACTGAGGTGCTGTCCTCAGTCTGCTGGGACCAGGTCTTGGCCAGCTCTTCTTGATTCTTCCCAGCCAGCTCGTCATACTGGGTCCTCATGTCTGCCATGATCTTGCTCAGGTTCTGGGATTTGGGAGCTTCTACCTCCACAGTCAACCCAGAGCTGGCAATCTGGGCTTGCAGGACTTTTACTTCCTACTCGTGGTCCTTCTTCATGAAGAGCAACTCCTTCTTGAGAGCCTCGATCTCTGACTCCAACTGCAGTCGAGTGATATTGGTGTCATCAATGACCCATTGATGTCGCTCTCCACAGATTGGCACATGGCTAGTTCTGTCTCATACTTGACTCTAAAGTCATCAGCAGCAAGACGGGCATTATCAATCTGCAGAACAATGCGGGCATCGTCCACAGAATTTTCAAAGATCTAAGCCCTCAGGTCTTCCATGGTCTTGAAGTAATGCGCCCAGTCTCTGAACTGGGGCCCCTTCTCCAGGTGTTCCCGGATTTTGCTTTCCAGCCTCAGATTATCGGTCTCCAGGTTCCTCACTCTGTCCAGGTAGGAGGCCAGGCGGTCCTTCAGTCGTTCAGTTCTTGCATGGTCTCCTTCTCGGTCTGGATGCCTCCCTATTCCTGCTAGACCCTCAACCATCCCCGTGGCTAGGACCCCGGACCCCCAGCCGCCCCGGAAGCTGGTGGAGCGGGACACGGAGATCCGGGAGCCCGAGCCCCCAGCGCCTGCATAGACGCTGGCTGTGCTGCTGGCGGGCCAGACACGGTAGCTGGGCGCCTGGATTGAGCCCAGGGACCGGTAATTGCTGGAGAAACTGGTGGAATGAGTAGTGAAGGACATGATGTCTGAAGAGGAGAGGACAAGACTTGGGGCTAGCCAGTTTTTTCTTCTTCTTTCTTTCTTCTTCTTCTTCTTTTTTTTTGTAGAGATAGAGTCTCACTTTGTCGCCCTCTGTAGAGTGCTGTGGCATCACACAGCTCACAGCAACCTCCAACTCCTGGGCTTAAACGATTCTCTTGCCTCAGCCTCCCGAGTAGCTGGGACTACAGGCGCCCGCCACAATGCCTGGCTATTTTTTTTTGTTGTTGCAGTTTGGCCGGGGCTGGGTTTGAACCCGCTACCCTCAGTATATGGGGCTAGCACCCTACCCACTGAGCCACAGGCACCGCCCAGTTTTTTGTATTTTTAGTAAAGACAGGTCTTGCTCTCGCTCAGGCTGATCTCAAACACCTGAACTCAGGTGATCCACCCACTTTGGCCTCCCAGAGTGCTAGGATTACAGCCACCGTGCCCTGCCTAAAGCTATTAAATTTCTAGAAGAAATTGTAGAAGATCTGTGTCACCTTAGATTAGACAAAGATCTCTTAGATACCATACCAAAAACACACTCCATAGAAGAAAAAAAATGATAAATTGGACTTCATCATAATTAAGTACTCCTTCTGCTCTTTACAAAATGAAAAGACAAACCACAGACTTGAAGAAAATACAGGTATTTGCAAATCACATGTCTAATAAAAGATTTGCAGCCAGGCACAGTGGCTTTACAATGAAAAGATTCAGAGGTAAAAAGTACAATAAATATTACCAGGGGCTAAGGGCAGGGGGAAATAGGGAGTTATTGTTTAAAGGATGCAGAGTTTCTGTTTGGGAAGACGAAAAAGTTCTGGAAATGGATAGTGGTAATGGTTGCACAACATTGTGTGAATGTACTTAATGCCACAGAATTGTACACATAAGAATAGTCAAAATGGTAAATTTTATGTTATGTGTACTTTATGACAATAATTTTTTTTTTTTTTTTAAAGACTGACCTTAACACTTGTTGGAAAGGGTGTGGAGAAACTGGAACTCTTATACACAGTTGATAGGAATGTAAAATGTTATAAATCACATTGGAAAAGTTTGGAAGTTTTTTTAAAGGTTAAACATACACCTACCACATGACTTAGACATTCACCTCTTAGGTATTTGTCCAAGAGACATGAAAATATTTGTCCATAGAATGCTGTACAAAGCTTGGCGCTCGTAGCTCAGTGAGTAGGGCGCTGGCCACATACACCAATGCTAGCGGGTTCAAGCCAGGCCCAGGCCTGCCAAGCAACAATGACAACTACAACCAAAAAATAGCCAGGCATTGTGGTGGGCACCTGTAATCCCAACTACTTGGAAGGCTGAGGCAAGAGAATTGCTTGAGCCCAAGAGTTTGAGGTTGCTGTGAGCTGTGAGGCCCTGGCACTCTACCGAAGGTGACATAGTGAGACTCTGTCTCAAAAGAAAAAAAAAAAGAATACTTGTACATGAATGTTCCTAGCAACTTTATTTGTAATTGTCCCAAACTGGAAATGACCCAAATGTCTACTACAAGTGAATGAATAAACTAATTGAAATTTATCCATGTAATGGAATACTACTCAGCACCAAAAAGAACAAGCTATTGATACACAAAACAACATACATGAGTCTCAAAATAATTATTTCAGTAAAAGAAACTAGACAAAAAAGAGTACATGGTGAATAATTTGCATTTATTTAAAAATCTTAAAAATGCAAATTAATAGGAGAGAATGCAGATCAATGGTTGCATTGGAATGGGGGTGAATGAGAGGGGGCTAGAGGGAGGAATTACAAAGGGAACTGAAGAAACTTTTGGTGGTGATGGATGTATTCATTACCTTAGTTGTGGTGATGGTTTCATTTGGTGTATACATGTGTCAAAATTGTCAAATTGTATACTTTAAACATGTGTCAATTATTGTGTATCAAACATTCCACAGTAAAGCTGGGGTTTTTTGTTTGTTTGCTTTTGTTTTTTGAGACAGAGCCTCAAGCTGTTGCCCTGGGTAGAGTGTTGTGGCATCATAGCTCACAGCAACTTCCAACTCCTGGGCTTGAGTGATTCTCTTGCCTCAGCCTCCCAGCTGGGACTACAGGAGCCCACCACAATGTGCGGCTATTTTTTGGTTGGAGTTGTCATTGTTGTTTGGCAGGCCCGGGCTAGATTTGCACCCGCCAGCTCTGGTGTATGTGGCTGGTGCTTTAGCCACTTGAGCTATAGGCACCAAGCCAGTAAAGCTGTTTTAAAAATAAGTTTAAGAACAGAGTAGCTAGGCCATCACGGTGGCTCACACCTGTAATCACAAATTTTTCACCATGTACACCTAGCAATCTGGGAGGCCTAGGCGGGTAGATTGCCTGAGCCCATGGGTTCGAGATCAGCCTGAGCCAGAGTGAGATCCCCATCTCTAAAATTAGCCGGGCATTGTGGTGGGTGCCTGTAGTCCCAGATACTTGGGAGGCTGAAGCAAGAGAACTGCTTAAGCCCAAGAGTATGAGTTTGCTGTGACCTATGACGCACTCTATAGAGGGTGACAAAGTGAGAATCTGTCTCTGGCTCAGCGCCTGTGGCTCAAGTGGCTACATACACCTGAGTTGGCGGGTTCAAATCCAGCCCAGGCCCGCCAAACAACAATGACAGCTGCAACCAAAAAATAGCTGGGCGTTGTGGCGAGCACCTGTGATCCCAGCTACTTGGGAGGTGGAGGCAGGAGAATTGCTTGAGCCCAGGAATTGGAGGTTGCTGTGAGTTGTGATGCCACTCTACCCAGGGTGACAGCTTGAGGTTCTGTCTCAAAAACACAAACCAAAAAAAAAAAAAAAAAAAAAAAAACAGAGTAGCCAGAAGTGACCAGGAGGCAATTGGAACATTAATTCATTGACTGGGTCACTACTATGTTCTATGCATTTGATACGCTATCTCTGATCCATATGACAAACCAAGGAGAAAATATTTTGATCTCTGGCTTCCAGATAAGGGACCTGTGGTTCAGAGGGGTGAAACTACTCTCTCAAGGTCACACAGAGCCAGAGCCAAACTCTTCTCTTTTCATTCTGCCTCACTGTCTCCCAGCAATGTGAGATATGAAAGAGTAGGCTATGTTGGTTAGTTGATTGCTGAAAGTAAGTTGATCAGAGAATGGAGGACTATACTTTTCTTTTCTTTTTCTTTTTTTCTTTTTTTTTTTTTTTTTTTGAGACAGGGTCTTGCTCTATTGCCCAGGCTGGAGTGCAGTGGCATAATCATATGTTACTGTAACATTGATCTCCTGGGCTCAAGTGACCCTCTCACATCAGCCTCCTAAGTAGCTAAGACAACAGCCATGTACCAATGTACTACCTCCTGAGCTAATTTTTGTATTCTTTGTAGAGACAGGGTCTCAATATGTTGCCAGGCTAGTCTTGAATTCCTGGCCTCAAGTAATCCTCCTGCCTCAGCCTCCCAAAGTACTGGGATTACCGAAGTGAGCCACTGTGCCCAACCTAAAGGACTATTCTTTAAGATGAAGAATGGGGGGCTTGGACTGCTCCATTCATGGCATGACTTACTGCCATGAAGCACTCATACAGGTGCATACCCCTTGGTAATCTGGGACAAGATTCTGAGGACTTATGTCTTAGTTTCTCATCACCATAGATTCATCTCCCTTGCCCACACTTACAGAAATAGGACCATGTACTACATGAGTTTATTTATTATATGCTAAAGCAGTCCTTATGAAACAACAGAGGAAACTCAGCGCCCATTTCTCAGTGGTTAGGGTGCCAGCCACATGCATCAGGGCTGGTGAATTTGAATCCGGTCCAGGCCTGTTAAACAATGACAAAAAAAAAAAAAGAGGAAAAATCATTCAATATATTGTAGTGAGAAAATTGTTTAGCTAACATTTCAGGGGAAATAGAACTTTTTCTATCTGTCTACTTATTCTATTTATCCTTATCAGCCTCAAGTTAATAAATAATTAAATATATGTTATTAAATAGAGTTGAGTATCTAGTAGACCATTGAACTGATGGTAGGTACCTTTTCAAGCTTTGAAGTGACAAGAAGAAATTATAAGAGAAGGCCGGGCGTGGCGGCTCAAGCCTGTAATCCTAGCACTCTGGGAGGCCAAGACGGGTGGATTGCTTGAGCTCACAGGTTTAAGACCAGCCTGAGCCAGAGTGAGATTCCATCTCTAAAAATAGCCGAGCATTGTGATGGGTGCCTGTAGTCCCAGCTACTCAGGAGGCGAAGGCAAGAGAATCGCTTGAGCCCAGGAGTTTGAGGTTCCTGTGAGCTATGATGCAATGGTACTCTATTGAGGGTGACAAAGTCAGACTCTGTCTCAAAATAAAAAATAAATAAATGAATAAATCACAAGAGAAAAGATCAACAGATTTGTCTATACAAGATCTTGAAAATTTGTATGCTGGAAAATATAACTATCCTTGGTGGTTTAAAAGTATATATAACCAAAAGGAAAATAACTAATGGTAAGACCATCTGCTTCAAATAAAACAAAGGATTAATGACTGACCTTTTCATCTTCTCCCCAAGCTTGCTTCTCTACCTCTTTCTTGTTCCCATGAATGCAACACTGAGTCACCAAGCCAGAAACCCAGGAGTCATCCTAATTACCTCATTGTTCCTCATCCCTGCACATTCATCATTTTTCAGTCAGATCCTGACAATCCTCCATCTGCAGTGTCCTTTGAATCTGCCCCCTCCTCCTCAACCCCACAGTCACAGATCTGGGTCTCACCCTCCTGTTACTTGCTTGTATTGTTGAAATAACCACTCACCCTTCCTTCAAACCCTTCTACAGGGAGAAGTCAGAGTTGAAGCACAAAGCTGATCCTGTCCTCATTAAAATCATTCAATGGCTGCCCATTGACTACCCACAAGCTAAAGTCCAAGATTTTAGCAGCCTTCTGTATCTCAGTCTGCTTTGCTTCCATTTTTTTCTCTGATGAGCTTCTACTAGCTTTTTCTCTCCACCTCCCCAGCCTGCCTTTTCTATTATAATGTGAGTTCCTTGAGAGCAAAGCTAGATCTGAATCATTTCTGCATCCCCAGTTCATAATATAGAGCACAACATAGAGTGGACGCTCAATACATGTTGGTTAAAGGAATAGATTTATTGTAAGGAAATCATTCAACTGAAGGAAAAAAACTGTATGAAAGAAGTTGTTCACTGTAGTAACATTCATAATAAAGAAAAAGTATAGAAAACCGAATGCCAACAATACAGAATTTTTATTAATTATGGGATATCCACTTAATGAAGTATGATGCAGCTGTTAAAATCATAATTATGAAGATTATTTAGCAACCTGGAAAGTGTTTCTAATATAATAAAAGCAGAATACAATGGTCTGTATGCTAGGACTAAAATTGTGTAAAAGTATGCATGCACACAAACTGATCAGAATGAGAACAGGAACAGGAATAAATGAATACAGATGATCTGTTTAGGGTGTTTGGGTAGGTACTTTTTGTGATTTACTTAGCTTTTTCCAAATTTCCTTTATTGCTGTTACAATGTCATTTGTGCACAAATACGAACTGAGAGAGAAAAAAACATGCTGAAAAGGTGCTTGGATCCCCTCAAGTCCTTTGACAATCTGTGGTATAAAAACAAACCAACACTGACTTGGGAAGCAAGAGACCAGTGCCCCACCCAAACTGGCTGTGTGATCTTGATTAAGGGAGATCTGTAGCTCTAACCAGCCATTTTTCCTATCCTCTCTGGAGAGGAAATCCTATGATGATCATTCACTCCCAAATCAACTCCTCCATTATTTTCTGCTAGCTGCACCACCATCTTCCTAGTTCCCCCAGATTGAAAACCTCAGCATCAACCTTCCCTTGTCTCATCACTTTCACTTTCTCTCTGATCCCCACTAGCAATCATCCTTTCCCATACTCATTTACGATGCCTTTTATTATGGATCACACCCCAGTTTTAGACTAAGAGGAGTTCCTGCCCTCCTAGTTAATACTGTCTGATTGAGAAGAGCCAACACTTCTTCCCTCTCTTGCTCCTCTGCAGACTGCAGAGGAGTGAAGTGAGAGAGAGTAGAGATAGAAACTTGTAAAATGGAACCTCATGAATTAGGAGCTGGATCTCACGGTAGGAAGAATTCAGGCACAAGCTGGATGCTCAGGGATAGCGTAGTAGGACTTGGCACAATAAGTGGGATGCTGACTCAACTTATTCATTCAACAAGTGTTTACCAAGTGCCAGACACAGTGCCAATCTCTCTGTTAGGTGGCAAAGGACCTGTCCAGATGCATTAGGGCAGGCTCTGTCCTAGGGATGCTCTGTTTACTGGAGGACACACTAGTAAATTAGTCATTGTTACCCGATGTACTAAGTGTTGTCACCAAGTTTGAACCAGGGTTCTGGGGCAGTAAGAATGAGGGATTTACCCTGCCTGAGGAGACCAGGAGCTCACAGAACCAGAGGGGATTCAGCTGAGGAATGGGACTAGGTGTGGTCCAGGAAGGGAGTTGAGCTGTTCCTGGCAGCTTCAAGCCTAGGAATCATCAAGTCCACAGGCAATCTTGAAAGAGTCAGTTCTCTCAAGAGCAAAATACCGTGGAGTGGCTCGAGCTTTGAAGCTTGGGATTGGGGGAGGGAGCAATGGAGCCAGGAAAAACTCGGACCTGATTCATCAGGGAAGAAAATGGAGAGTCAATGGTAGTTTAGAAGCAGAGAAATAACAGGATCAGATCTATATTTCAGTTAGAGAACCAGATGATCACTTATATCCCCTCCTTTCCCCAAGACGTGCCAAATGCATTGTACAGGGAGCGAGGGGGAGGATGTCAGGGTTCAAGCAGAGATTCCACCTTCCACCCGCTACAGCCCATCCCCTCTGTAGTCTGCAGAGAAGCCAAGAGGGAAAAGAAAACCGTTATGAGCTTTTCCCAACAATTGGTATGGACTGGCTGGCTGGCTTGAAGGAAGCCAAAAGAAGAGGCAAAATGTTTAACAAATATTAAATATTGATTAAAATATATTCTATTGATTATAAGGTCATCTGTACGTGGAACTTAGTCTCACTTTGAACTCTCTTAGAAGGCAAAGATCTTGTTTAATTCATTTTTGTATTCCCAGTACCTAGCACTGAATCAGGCACACAGAGACGCTCAGCGAACATGGGAGGAGGAAGCGTGGAAAAAGGGGAGGAAAGGAATTGCCAGTAGGAGACGCTCTTTTTCGGCGGCGGTTCCTCAGGCCTGAACATCCGACCTCCCACCGGCAGGGGGAAACATAGAGTTCCCACGAGCCCGGAAAGGGCGACTCTGGGCGGAGCGTTTGAGTGTGCGGCGCGCGCAGTTTCCGACGCTAATTTTCTCGCGCACCGGAAGGCGGTGATCCTCTTTCCGCGCCTAGCGCAGCCATGGTAGGGTCGTTTTTTTGCGAGCTCTTGGGATGTATCCGCCTCCATCTTCCTACAGCTGGGGCCGCCCGGGGCGTTAGAGCTCCCGGGGAGGATGACCGGGCAGAGGCGAAGGGAATGCGGTTTCCGTGGTTAACCAAGGCGGGCCTCGGGGCGAGAGGGGAACGCTGGCCTGGTTGGGGAGCAGATCTGGTACCGCTGGCGGGAAGGCCTCGGTCTTTAATGCAGCCACGCGTCTTTTGACTCCAGCAGAGGTGGCTTTTCGCCCACCGGACCAGGGGCGGATGGCACTGGCGGAGAAGTCATTGTCTTTTGGGCACGGCCAGATTTTAGGCTTCCACTTTTTAAAGTGAAAATTGGCGGCTTGGCACCCGTAGCTTAGCGGTTAGGGCGCCGGCCACATATACCGAGGGTGACGGATTCGAACCCGGCCCGGGCCTGCTAAAACAACAAACAGTAATAACTACAAAAAAAAAAAAAATAGGCGGGTGCCTGTAGTCCCACGTCCTTGGGAGGCTGAGGCGAGAGGGTCGCTTGAGCCCAAGAATTTGAGGTTGCTATGAGCTGTGATGCCACAGCAGTCTACGGAGGGCGACATAATGCGACTCTACCTCCAAAAAGAACCCCAGAAAGTTGGGCTGGGCGCGGTGGTTCACTCCTGTAATCCTAGCACTCTTGGAAGCCGAGACCTTTTGTCAGAGTCTATGCTTTTAACATTGTCTACATTTTATGAGCTTTTCGAGAAGTTACAAATAGATTTTGTAAGCTGTTCTTGAGGAAACATGAAGTCACTTAACAGTATTGCAATCTAAAACTTCCTCTTAGGCTCGTGGTCCCAAGAAGCATCTGAAGCGGGTAGCAGCTCCAAAGCATTGGATGCTGGATAAATTGACCGGCGTGTTTGTAAGTATCTTAAGGGACACTTTTAAAATTTGTTTATGTGTTAGGCATCCCTGATTACTGTTCTTGTTTCTTGTAGTGTCTATTAAATGCCTCCCAAAACTCATCTGGGGACAGGGCACAGGATTTTCCCTGGTCTTGAAGGCCATGTGTCATCTGGCATTTTATTCAGCATACTACATAGTACCCTTATGTGGATTTAGGACTCCAAAGTTAGTTCTTGGTTGATTGATAGGGGAAATACTATAGAACTTAAAAGATCTGAAAAAGTTTTGTCAGCTTCCTAAACCTCATGTATAAATAACCTGGGTCAGGGTGCAGTGGACCATCTTGGTGTCTTCAGTTAATGGATGGGTCTCAGGCCTGGCAGGTGGGTTTAAGTGAATCCCAACACTGACTTTTCTTAAATTAATTTTTAGGGTACATGTGAAACTTACAAAGTGTAGAATATAAATGTCTTGATAACTAAGAAAATGCCGTGACGGCTATGTTAACTATCAAATATTTTGATGAAAATGTTCCAAATGGTATGTAAAACCAGTACATTGTACCCCATGATTGCATTCATGTATACAGCTATAATTTAATAAAAAATAATTTTTAATTTTGCAGGCTCCTCGTCCATCCACTGGTCCCCACAAGCTGAGAGAGTGTCTTCCACTCATCATTTTCCTAAGGAACAGGCTTAAGTATGCCCTGACAGGAGATGAAGTAAAGAAGATTTGTATGCAGCGCTTCATTAAGATTGATGGCAAGGTCAGAACT
>CAUYPK010065430.1:0-31755 GCA_963574355.1 Loris lydekkerianus
AGGCCACATAACGAAATCCCAAAACCAGAGATGTTGGCATGGATGTGGAGAAAAGGGCACACTTCTACACTGCTGTTGGGAATGCACACTAATACGTTCCTTCTGGAAGGATATTTGGAGAATACTTAAAGACATGAAAATAGACCTGCCATTCGATCCTATGATTCCTTTACTAGGTTTATACCCAGAAGACCAAAAATCACAATATAACAAAGACATCTGTACCAGAATGTTTATTGCAGGCCAATTCATAATTGCTAAGTCATGGAAGACGCCCAAGTGCCCATCAGCCCACGAATGGACTAGCATTCGTACATGGTACATGTATACCATGGAATACTATGTAGCCTTAAAGAAAGATGGAGACTTTACCTCTTGCATGTTTACATGGATGGAGCTGGAACATATTCTCCTTAGCAAAGTATCCCAGGAATGGAAGAAAAAGTATCCAATGTACTCAGCCCTACTATGAAGCTAAACTATAGCTTTCACATGAAGGCTATAACCCAACTATACCCCAAGACTATGGGAAAAGGACCAAGGAAGGGGAAGGGGTGGTTTGGGTGTAGGGAGGGTAATGGGTTGGGCCACATCTATGATGCATATTTTTATCTATAATTAAAAAAAAAAATAAACCATTTAGGTAATACAACAGTAAAGAACTTTAAAGAATATACGGTATTTCTAAATAAGCAAAATTACACCTAGTTTGTTAAATTCTTTCTTTATTCCCACAATAAATAGCGTCTGTAAGAGCATTTAAAAAAAAAAAAAAAAAGTTAGCTAACCAGGTACGACTAGTTCATTGACAGTTCAAGCACATTTCTGGCTGCTCCAACTGGAAAGTTCATGTCAAATTACTCAAGTGTCTCCTTATGTTGGGTTTGTGCCCCACAAACCTATACCTACTCTCATTTATGCCCCCACACTCTTGATTCGCTGCTGGCGAAATATGGACCAATTATCTGCGACTCTTTAAAATCAGGTCCTTGCCCCTCTTCTTTTGGTTATTCTACCCACCAAGCCTTACCCATGTG
The DNA here is from genome assembly GCA_963574355.1 of Loris lydekkerianus. Lineage (NCBI taxonomy): Eukaryota > Metazoa > Chordata > Mammalia > Primates > Lorisidae > Loris > Loris lydekkerianus. The sequence goes on from CAUYPK010065430.1 coordinate 1,038, forward strand.
TTTGTACCTCTTGGAAGCTCTACGAAGATTAGCATGTTCAGTAAATAAGCAGACATTTAGCTATGGAATAAACATCAGACTTTTGTATAGGAAGTCACAGACTCCATGAGGTCTTCTGTTCAGTGTTTTTCTCCCTATCGAAAGGAAAGTGAGGTTCTTTTTATAAACTGTATTCCACTCAAAGACCAGGGATCCCTGGACCTCTTCAATTTTTACACTTGTATTCATAGGCAGGAACTGTTACTATCAGGTAATGGGAGGACTGTCTTTGTTAAAATGGTACTTTAATATTTTCTTCGGGATTACAGGTAGACAGAAGGGCTGATGGTTCACTTATCTTTTTTCTCAATGTGGGTTTCTCCTCTAATTCCAGAAACCGCATCCAACACAACTTTGTATAAATTACTTTATTGAGTTATCACAACAATGCCTGAAGTCCTGTTGTTATTCCCTTCTAAAAATTAATGGTCATTCCTAGTAAATTATAGGTCCAGATTTAAAACATATCCATGTCTCATCAAACCAACCCAAGCTCTTTTCGCCTTACCTTGAAATATCCCAAAGAACTAGCTCTGTCGTCAGAGCGATTCTAAATGAGATTATTCCCGCAGTGTGGGCTTCCTCCTGTGGGATTAACAGAAATAGTAAGTAGTAACAGGTCTGTCAATAGTATGTGAACAAAACAAGTAAATTTTAGCATGGATTTCCATTTTAGCGTTTTATTTGTTTGTTTGCAGCTTTTCATTTCTAAGCTGGGTAGTTTATGCCTATTGTGCTCTAATTCTTCACTTGTAAATTAGAAAAAAAAAAAAAATAGCTTCTGTGTCCTAGGATTATTGTGAAGAATAAAGTGATTATATTTAATGTGTTCAGAATGCTGCTGGGGTCAGAATAAATACTCAGCTAAGGCTATTTTTGTTACTGCCATCACTTCTGTCCACACAGACAACATACACTATCTGTGCATAAAAATAGGAGTGTAGGATAATATTTAGAAATAAACATATCCTACATCAAGCACACAAAGTGATGTAGGATAAAATGGCTTGCTTTTTTTCCAGAGGGTTAAGGGACCAGGGCCCCCCTGCGACACACGCAGAGTTGACTTGCCTGGAGTTAAAAATTCCACAAGCCCATTCTCTGAACTGTGCACCCCATGAAGCCTGAGATCAAAGGGCATGCTGCCCTTCCTCAGAGATACCCAGAGGGTTGACGTATGTTAACAACATATTGTCAGAGGTCTATAGGTGCTCTGCCCTGAGGAAAAGACACAGCCATTACTTCATACTGAGTAAACTGAGTGAATGCTTGAAGATATTCTTCCATTAACTCTGTTCCCCTGTGGCTACTTTCTTCTTTGTGATCTTTATTTAGATACCTACCCAGAGATTAGTCAGTGCCTAGAAGAAGATGTTTACTATAAAAGTGATTGCGTTAATATGGTAGCAGGATATTTCCTTTCAAGTTAATTTCAGATAGGTAAAATGAGGTAATGGTGAAACTAACAGATAATAGATTAAGTGTGTATGTGACTAGAACGGTATAAAATCAAAACCCTGAATAAAGAATTTCGCTACAGGCCTTCCCATCCTGTGTAGCCTGTTTCTTGACTTAATAATTACAGGAGCGAGTTTACACCCATGGCAAAGCAGCTGTTCGCATTTCCGGTCACGCAACAGAGGGGCCAGAGAGTTTTGGATTCACTTAGAATTCTTGGGTTCTGTCTCTAAAAACATTTAAGATTTTGTGAACTGGGCAAAGAATATCATCTCTCTATTTGGATCAAATGGCAGAACAATTGAAGCTTGTACCACCTATACTCCTTTAAATCATTTTCGAATCTGTATGCATTTTTCTTTTGTTCTGTTTAAGGCTTTGAGTCAATTTTAGGGAAACTGCCTTAGTCCACTTTTGCTACCGTGTTTGATATAAATGCAGGTTGCTATGCTTCTATTTCACAGCTACTATCTCCACAATTTTAGCCCTTGCTTTCAAAGAAATTTTTGCAAGACTGCCAGTTGGAATAAGTAATTAACACTTCAGCGCAGCTCTGAAAGGGGAAAACAACTGTGGCATACAAACTCCTGCCAAAGTCAGTTCTCTCACCCAGAAAATGCCTGAAATACTCATCAGGCTACTTTCAATTTCACTAAAGGAGAAGAGAAAAAAAAAGGCAAAATGATCAAAATGGAAGTTCACTATCCTATCCCTATCAACTGTTAGAGCAAATTAAAGTGGGGGAAAATTAGTGAACAAAAGCAGCATGCTTCTACATGGAAGGATTCCACTAACATGCTATCGAGTGAAAAATAGCAGGTTGCACAATAATACATAAGTAATGCCATGAAATTCATTTCAAGGATTGAAAAACAATGAAAATCATAAATTATTTTGTGATAAATATGTAATAAAATTGGAAAACATCTGTGGGCCTATGTCTGCCAAATTCCAGGTGAGGGTGAGGTGGTGATAAAGTAGATTGGGAGAGATAGACGGGGAACTTTGAATTAAACTTGATTTCTTCATCTGGGTAGAATGTTTATGATTGTTATTATCGGTTTCTATAATTTGAATATACATTTAAAAAGAACTAAATAAAAATCAGATCACTCTCATTCCATTAATGTCATAAAGAAAAGCTCTTAATAAAAGAATACCGTACCAAGCCCCATTTTCTGAACAAACCATAGGGTTATTCTAAGGAACTCCGGGATATATCTGCTTACAAGGATCCTTTCCGTATCAATATCCAGTTATGTATCTCCCACAATTATGTTTTTGCCTCCTTCACCATCCTTTCTAGAATTTCTGTAAAGGAGGAAAATAGAAGCAATTACCTATGAATCTGTTTTGAGGTGGAAAGTACAAGGGCAGCCTTGTTCTGAATCTGCTGTTGGGAGGTAGGTAGGCTTACTGTTTTGCCTGTTATACAGGATTTTGCTCTTCTAAAATACTACTCTTATATTCATTTTCAGAGTTGCCCAGAAAAAGAGCCAAAATGGTGTCTATATATGTTTTCAGAGTTGCCCAGAAAAAGTGCCAAAATGGTGGTATATATGATTATTAAATCAAGAAACAGATTTATAATAAGAAATTTTCCCACAAGATTATCTAGACTGGGAAGGCTCAGATCCGTGGTCAGTGGGCTAGAGATGCAAGATAAAGGCCCAAGGACCAAGAGACCTCTCAGTGTAGTTCTAATATAAAGTCAGCAACCTGAAGACACAAGAAACACCAATATTTCAGGTCAAGTGATGACACGGCGCAAAGCAGCAGGCTGAAGGAATTTGTCCTTCTTTGTGGAAGGATCAGCTCTTTTCAAGCTTTCAACTGATTGCACAAGACCTACCCATGCAAAGGGTGACAGTTAGCTACATTCAGGCTGTAGATGCCAGTGTTAATATAATAGAAAATATCCTCACAAACACACCCAAAATAAAATTTGACCAAATATCTGGGCATTCCATGAACTGCTCATAAAAAATTAACTATCACAGGCTCGGCACCATAGCACAGGTGGTTATGGCTTCAGCCACATGCACTGAGACGGGCAAGTTCGAGTCCGACCCAGGCCAGCTAAGCAACAATGACAACTGCAACAACAGCAAAAAAAGTAGCCGGGCACTGTGGTGGACAACTATAGTCCCAGATACTTGAGAGACTGAGGCAAGAGAATCACTTAAGCCCAAGAGTTAGAGGTTGCTGTGAACTGTGATGCCATAGCACTCTACCCAGGGTGATATAGTGAGACTCTGACTCAAAAAAAAAAAATTATCACAATTTTTGATAAATCTTTTTGTCTCTCTGTGAACTCTAAATTAAATGCAATATTTGCAGAGGAAAGGATGAATCAAACACAATTATTTTTTCCTCTTTTTTTTACTGCTATTCAAATACATCCTTAAAAGTTGTCCTAAATATTTTCTTTATTTTGTGTAATTGAAGTCTGTCTGCCATTGCCAATATTGTCCTCTCCAAGTTCTTGGCTTCTGGATATAATGACTATTTAACAAAGTGACAATTATTATTTGCATGCATTGTTACAGTATTGTATGGCTACAGAAAAAATAATAAAACCAGGCTAGAAGAAAGTACATAGTTCATAGTGAGCAAGCCAAAGAACAAAATTATACACCACCTTAAATATAATAATGGAAATCTCACAAGAAATCAAGTGTTCCTTATTGAAGAAAATATTGTAATAATGTCAAAGATATTCCTTTACTTACTTGTCATCCATTATAAAATATTCACCAGAATATTATACTTTCTTTTTATGAACTATTTCTTACAATTTTCAGTTCCTCCTGCTTCCAAGGTATGTTTTGAAACTGAAATCCAGATTATTCTCTGAAAAAATAAGCTTAATTATAACTACAGCAGTTAGTATTAAAATGATATTTTAAAAGCATATTTCTACACAGCTTATTCTTACCATTCTTTCATTTTTAGTATTTAATCCAAATGTGAGAATATTTTATAGCCAATCAGGCTAAGACTTTACTTTCTTCTTGATCTAGTAAGGTGTAATAACATTTGCATTGTCATATCAAATAATAACACCAAACACATACATGAAGGTCTGACAAGTTCATGAACTTCCCCCCATGTGCTTATGTTAGCAGCACTAACAATACAGACAACTCGGTAAGATTTTATAACCTTGGTATATCAATGACTCACAGTTGTAATTGTGCTAACATGTGGCAGAGTCTTGCTCAGTGGTGTTCATTATCACTGAACACCACCTCAGAGTCTTGCTGAGTGACTTGTTTTGGTGTGCCATTGGGAGAATGTCACAGCTTGAATTAGAGCAACAAACAAACAATCACACATTTCTTATTAAATGTGGCAAGAATAGAATTGAAATCTGTAACATGTTCTAGTTTATGGGGATAGTACCATGAAGAAAATACCAGTGTACACAAGGATTAAACATTTTTCTGAGGGAAGAGAGAACGTCACTGATGGAGAGGGAAACCAGTTACAAGCAGAGCTCATGAAAAAATTGCAAAAATTCATTGAATTGTGTGCCCAAATCATTGTCTGACTGTGAGAAGCATAGTAGATCAGGTATACATTGATGGAGAAACAGGAAAATCTTAACTGAATATCTTGGCTAACAACTCATGGCTATACATCACAATAACACACCAGCTCACACAGCACTCTCTGTGAGGGCATTTTTACCCATTTAAAAAAACCTGTATTGAAATACCCTCCCTACTCACTTGATCTAAGCCCCAGTGACTTTTTCATTTATCTAAACATAAAGAATATATTGAATGAAAGAAGTTTTGAAGACATTCAGGACATCAAGGGTAATACAACCACAGCTCTAATAGCTACTTCATAAAAAGAATTCTACAATTGTTTTGAACGGTAAACTAGACACTGGGATCATTGCATCGCTTCCCTAAGGAGTGTGCTTTAAAGGTGACCTGGATGATATTCAGGAATCAGGTATGTAGCATTTTTTTCTAGGATTTGTTTGTGAACTTAATTGTCCAACCTCTTACTTAACATAATCTGAATTGTCATTTCATAATCTTTCACAGTAAATAAGTATTGCTTTGCAATAATAATCACTTCTTTCTACAGAGAAATAAATCATTCACAAGACACAAGAAGTATTTTGTTTTTATTGTTTACTGTAAGATTGGTTGAAAAGGACATATAGAATACAACTCTCTTTTGCCAAGAAAACTATTAAAGGCTAAGCTCATTTTATTTTTGAGCTATAGTTTTCATACAGTGCTGGGGACAAATATTTCATGTTTAGTTTGATCAATTTTGGCAAATGTGTACATTTCTTTTACCCATACCTGTATCAATTTACAGATAACATTTGCCATTTCACAGAGCTGCTTTATCTTACTTCCAAGCTAATTTGCTCTCCCTGCTCTAGGACATTCTCCCTTTTATATGTTTGTATTCATTGCTTACTATAAGATTGGTTGAAAAGGATATATATATACATGAATGATGTCTTTGTATATTCAGGATGTATGTATATTGATAGGTCTGTTAAACTATTTTTTCCTAGCATATGGCTAGCGTATTTATTTTCTTATAAGAGTTTGGTGACTAGAAATTAGCCTCTTCTAGAACTTCATATAAACAGAATTCTGTGAAATGTACCATTTCATATTGGACTTCTTTCACTCAATGTGAACTTTCTGAGCCCTGTGTTGTTGCAGAGTGTCTGCGTTCTGTTCTTTGGATTGTGAATATTCCATCCAATGGATGGCACAGTTACTTATCCTTTCTCCTGGTAATAGATACCTGAGTTCTTTCCAGTGTGTGGCAGTTACGAATAAAATTTCAGTATAATGAATATTCTTAAAAAATGCTTTTTACAGGCAGATGATTTCACTTATTTTAGGTAAATACACAGGAATGCAATGGCTGGTCCTATAATAGATTTATGTTTCAATTTTTGCTAAACTGGTGTATTTTTCCAATACTAGTTGTACCATTTTATATTCTACCCCAAAATCTTTAAGACTTGTGATTGCTTCCTGTCAGTGACAAATTTCAATAGTGTTGTTCTTTACTTCAGCCATTCAAAAAGATGTATAGGGATATTTCATTACAGTATTGAGTTTCCTTAATGACTAATGAAACTGAGCATCGCGTGTTTACTAGACATTTACATTTTCTATTCTTTTGTGAAGTACCATTAATTCAAGACTTTTCAAATTATCTCGCATTGTTAACAGTTTTATTAAGGGATGAAGGATGTCTTTATATATTCAGGATGCACGTATATTGATAGGTCTGTTAAGCTATTTTTTTCCTAGCATATGGCTAGCCTATTTACTTTCTTACAAGAGTTTAATGAACATGACTTTCTAATTTTGATGACTCAAAATAACTATATCTTCGTGACAAAGGAAGTTTACTCACTTTAAGTCACAAATATGTTCTACGTTTTCTTCTAGAAGGTTGATAATTTTTGTGGCTTTTTGTTTTAACTATTTTCCTTTCTTTCTTTTTTTGTTTTTTGCTAACGTGATAGTCTAACTTACTAGCATTTAATAGTAAAACATTAATTCAGAAAGAGAAATTCTATTTTTTTGTTTTACTTTTCAGAGATTTTTTGGTTATTTTAGGGCTTTTGCATTTCTACATAAATTTTAAAATTGGTTTTCTATTACCTACAAAAAAAGCCATTTGAGAATTTATCTGGGATTACATTAAGTCTAAAGAGCATTTGGGTGACACATAACAATTTTGTGTCTTTTAATGCATGGATGTGGTATATCTCTCAGTCATTTGAGACTTCTAAAAAAATTATTCTCAACTGTGTGGTATAGAATTTCATGTAAATATCTTAATTATTATATATATAATTCCAAGTTTCTTATGTCTTTGAACATCACTGTAAATGGAATTCTTTAAATTTTATTTTCCAAAATTTTATTGCAGCATATAGATATACCATTGGCTTTATGTTCTGTAACACTGCTAAATTTACTTACTAGATTTTGTAGAGTTTTATTTTTCCTTCCATAATTTTCGGATTTTCTGCCTATAAATTGTATCTTTTGTGAATAATGAAAGCTTTATATTTATTTCTTTTAAATCATTATGTCTTTTATTTCATTTTGTCATATCTGATAAATTTAGAAATGTGACCGACACAAATATGACCCTTTTCTTTGCAACAGAGCTCCCAGGCCAACTTTACCATCTTGATGATTTCAAATTTAATATATATCTTAGTTCAAGCCCCTATACAAACTTCAGTCACCTATTCCCGGCTACTTACCACTAATCACCATCTGTACATTTCACAGCCATCTCAAATTCATCATCCCAACTGAATATACTTTCATCTCCCCAAGAATCCCTTATTTCCCTGATAGGTTAATGTCATGACCAATAACGCCAAGATGAATTCTTGAAAGAATTTTAATTTTATACTTTGCTAATTCCATGATCTTTCACACAGACACACTTTTATTGCGACCCAGACACAGAACTCTTTAGCAAATCCTCTTTAACTCTTAATAATCTTGTATTCCCTCCTCACCATTTAGTCCTAAGACTACTCACATAATTTAAACATGTATTTTCACTTGCTTAGGCTATTGACTGCACATGGATTTGCCTCTACATCCCTCCTTCAATTTAGAAAAATTATAAATACATATCTAAGTAGGTCATTTGCTTTGTAGAAAATCTTAAATAAACCACATTTATGTATAGAATAAAATTCGCACTCTTTAACTGTACATATTTATGAAGGGATGATAGAGAAATTTAGGAGGGAAATTTAAAAGTTCTTAAAGATTTCAGTATTGTGTAGGCAGGTCACTGGATGCTTTCTGTACATCCTTCCAGAATATTCTCTGTCATCTACAAGTCAACTTGCTATGGTCAGAAGACCCCCTCATCCTTTGTCTGTCTATTGAGTTAATGTCTTAGTTCAAACTGTATGGTATGGAACAATACCATATAGACAACAGTAATTTACTTTGAACAATTCTAGAGTCTGGGACACCAAGACCAACTCACCGGCAGATTTATCACATCTCACTTTCTCACATGCACAGTATTTTAACCAGAAAGCTTCCTCTGTTATATAACTTCTCCTAAGAGTCTACGTAAAGCCTGTTTAAATGACACTTTGACCTTTTGAACCTAACCACGTTTAGATTTTCTCTTCAATCCATAGCAAATTAAACATAGCACTTCCAGGAGTCATTTTTTTTCTTTCCTATCATTCAGCCTTTATACATCAAAATTTAAAATTCAATGGGACACCCTATTTAGGAAAAAGGCAATAAACATTATTTTGACTTTCATATAATCAGTACTTAACAAAGCTCTTAACATACTAAGGTCATTAAATTAAAAAAAATGATCGAATGTTTCAATGATTAAGTAAATATATACACGAGTGCATGTAATACACTTTGGAAATATGTTGTGGGCCTTTATTATTAAGTTGGCCCTTGATACAGAGCAACTTGGCAAGCAAACTTAAATGTCTCTACCTGCTAGTTCAGTACAGACACCTTCACTATTATACACAGAAATCGAAAAAAGCTGAATTTTTGAATTTGAAAACAAAATAGGAAAGAGCCATAAAGAACATTTAAGCATGGTACATAGTAGTGCTGATGAATCATCAGGTGATGCATTTCCATAAAAGTTAGAAAGGCACCGACACCCCAGGATGATACAAAGGTTTAAAATGGCACAAGTGGCAAGGATAAAAAGTGAAATCAGATTCCTGACCGATTGTGTTCATTAAAGCTCTCAAGTCACTCTAGTGGCTGGGACAGATGCCAGCTTAGTTCAGTTTGTTCAGTATCCTTAAATTACTTCTAAAGTTTAGTCAAACACTATTGTGCTTGAATTGTTAACTAACACTTTAAGCAGCCACTTGCATGCCTCATGAGCTCCATCAAAGCCTATTTTTCCACTAAAATTAACAGACTAACATAGAGGAATTAAAGAAAAATACATATGAGATTGTACAATTATACCAAGGTTGCCATATTCAGAGAGAGAAGCTTTGTCTCTGTACCACAAAGGCCTATTCGATGAGTCCTACGTGAGTTTTTGCCCCGATTTTACTGTTGCCATTAACAGCCAATATATTTCAAGCAAGGAATCTTCGGTTACAAAACTCTGATTGAATAAATATTTCAAACCGATCCACATAGCCTAAAGTAATCAGAAGGAATAGATAAATATTAGCCAGAATTGCAACATAACACACAAAAACTTCAGAAAAGATGAAGATAAAAATAAAATCCTTCTTAAACTATTTTACATGATGTGATTATCAATTACATTATGGTAAAAGACGTGTAGATTCATGATTTTCAGGGCAGAAAATTATTGTGATGGCATTGAATTTATGATAAAAATTATCCTTCCTTAATTATCTAAAAGGACCAGAAACATTGACTTGATTTAAACATTTCTTGGGACAGAGAATTATTACTCCATCCCAACCCAGCTAATTCTTAGAAGTCTTTCCTTAGTATTACAGCAATATTGATTTTTCCATACATATTCCCTATTTTTTTCTCCATGGAACGATACAGCAAATGTTATTCTCCAGACATATTATTTGAAATACAATTAACCTTCAAATATTTGAAGATAGATGCTATCTCCTAAGTTTTTCAGTGACACAGCCTGAGTGGCCCAACTACGTGCTGTGGTTCAGTACATCTGTGGTGCAGGTGGTTACCATCCTGAACACCACCATGAGTTTTATTTAGTCAACACCCTTTTTAAAAAATGAAGTGCTAGGCTGATTGTCAGGGCTTCATTACCCGCCTAGTGTAAAAGATATGAAATAACGTGCTTAATAGAAAGCAATAATATTATTTTTAATCTGGTTATTGTAGTCAATCTGTTTATTAAATAGCATATCCATTAGTAGAAGAAACAAGGACATTTTTAATGTTATAATGCTTAACTGTGATCGGGGATTGAAGTAAAGAGGTATTAGGAGGAGAAGTAAAGAGAACTCTAAAGAATATGTGTACACAGGTATGCGAACAGCCACCACTTCTAAAACTGGGCAGAGGAAAGCATTATCTGTCTCCTTCCCCACCTAGATCTGCCCTTGTTGAAGACTTCATAGCCCAAGGTTTATCAAATATCAGAGAGGTTTCTGTGGTTCTGTGCTGGCGGAACTTACTAGAAAGCTGCTTTCTACGGTGCCAGAAAAGGCCATTTATGGGAACATGTCTCACTAGGGGAATTTGCTCCTTTCCAAAAGGTGGTGCCAGGGGAATCTGAGGGCCTAGGTGGTGCCAGGGGAATCTGAGGGCCTCTGAGTTTTGTGGAGTACTCTGTACTGAAGAATCTCTGGAGAAGCCGCCCACATTGCAGAGCTAGAGAAACCCCAGTGCACTGCAGGACGGATACAGGTGCTGATGAAAAGCCTGTTCTGCAGTAACCACTGCTCTCCAGAGGTCACTCCTGCTTCAGGTGTTGAGCTTTGGACAAGGTGCTCATTCTGCCAGGGTGTGGCACTGAGGGAGCTGAGTGGATTTCAGGAAACTAGTGCTGGAGAAAACGCCCGCACTCAGGACCCTGGAGATGGAGAAACCAAATGCAGCGCAGGAGCTGGGCCCTGGAGAAGCCACGTTTTCCGAAGGACCCTGCGAAAAAAGTACTCTGGATCTGGGGGAGCAGGTCTTCCGATAGGGCTACACCATTCTCTTCTGATAAAGCTTAATATCAAACCAGATGACAAAGGAAAACTATTTAGAAAACTAAACCCTACTTTTGCAAAACAGACAATTCTTTTTGGATTTGGAGTCGGAACCTAATGCTAATAGATTGATCAGTAATGGCATCTATGGTTGTGATCCATTCATTTGCCTACAAGTAGAACTTTAGCTTAGATGAGCTTTCTAACGGTCCTAACATTGATTTTAATGAACTGCAGTGGTAATTAATCTCTATGCTTAATACACAGTATTTACAATATTAAATTTTCATATACTCTTAACAATATGCAATTTAAAAAGTATGATAATCTCAATTTGCAAAATAGTTATGTTGAACACCAGATGTTTTTTCACATATATGTGTGTATGTGGCATATTACATAAAAGTACATAGTTTTATTTAAATTATAGGCTATTTTATTTATTTGGATAATTTAAACATCAGCCAGTTTTTGCAATTTATATTTGCGTATGACTTTCAAAACTACACCTAGTACATTGATTATAGCAGGAAAACTGTACCATTATTATATCCTAACAGTCTAAGTCACTGCATAAAAATTAATAATAAGCTAATAGTGAATAAGTAAATGCATAAATATGAAAGAATAAGTGGGTTAATCCCATCTCTTTGTAGGAAAAATCCATCCATACAGATGCCGATCTTTATGGTCTTGCTTTGTATCCTTGTCTCATAGTCCTTATCATCTGATCTCTGCTTTTCTCTCTCATCCTGTGTGTGAGACTGTGTGCAGGGATATATATATATATATATACATGTACATATATTAATAAAATCAAAGCATATAAAGATAAAGCATATTTTGAAATTGATATTAAATATAAATTTATTAAATTTTAAATGGTCTTATACGATTTTTATATTTTCAAATTGAACATTTTTCCCCACTGTAAATTTTAATATAACATCCATGTGGCTTCTAACTTTATTAATGTAACTAAATTACTGATCAGAAAAATCTTCAATTGTGTTATAAGCACACACGCAAACACACACACATTTATTACTTGAAAAAAAAATCTCTTTTATGATTACATGGATGGAGCTGGAACATATTCTTCTTAGTAAAGTATCTCAAGAATGGAAGAAAAAGTATGCAATGTGCTCAGCTCTACTATGAAACCAATATATAATCACCCACAGTTCCATATGAAAGCTATAACCCAACTACAGCCCAAGATGAAGGGGAAAGAGGAGAGGGAGGAGAAGGGAAGAGGAAGCATAGGTGGAGGGAGGGTAATTGGTTGGACCACACCTATGGTGCATTTTACAGGGGTACATGTCAAATCTACTAAGTGTAGAATATAAATGTCTTAACACAATAATTAAGAAAGTGCAGTGAAGGCTATGTTAACCAGTTTGTTGTAAGTATTTCAAATTGTATATAAAACCAACACAGTACCCCATAAATGAATCATTGTACACAGCTATGATTTAATTTTTAAAAAGAAAGAAAGAGAAGAAAACACACATTGTTCCACGCTTGTAATTCTAGCACTGTGGGAGCCTAATGTGGGCAGATCCTTTTAGCTCAGGAGTTCAAGACCAGCCTGAGCAAGAGTGAGACCCTGTCTCCAAACAATAGAAAAAATAGTCAGTCACTGTAGTGGGCCCATGAGAGTCCCAGCTACTCAGAAAGCTGAGGTAGGAGGATAGCTTGAGCTCAAGAGTTGAGATTGCTGTGATCTAAGCTGATATTATGGCACTCTAACTGGGGCAAAGGAATGAGATTCTGTCTCAAAAAGGAAAGGAAGAAAAAGAAAAACACTTGTCTTTAGTTTTTTAATTACAATCAACTCTATATTCATGAATTTTCATCATAACTTAAGTAAAAATAGTTGTGAACAGATGTGTTAACTTTCTACTGTTACATGTAAGGAAAAAATGGTTGCTACCAACTGTAGCTGGTATGTTTTCTTAATAAAAATTCAATGCATACATATCTTGTCATAATAACGTAATTATCAATGTTATCTTGATTATTACAATATTCTCTAATTCTCTAGAATAATACAACCCAGAAGAATATATGTTGTTCAGAAACAATAATGGTATTCTGGCAGAATAATACAATAATTCTATAAAATATGTGTGTATGAGCACATATGTATATGTATTTTATTATATACTTTATGCTTTTCAGTCTCTACCTGGAAGTGATTATAATATTATAGATAGATGTTATATTACCATGCAAGACATTGAAGAATGGCAATTCAGCACTAAATCCAAACTAATAAACCCAAGTCCTATGTAATCATATTTCCAATGTCTCAAAATATGTCAGCTTTACCCCACTGTGTCTCCTATTTTGTATTTAATGATCATAGTTCCAACTTATTTTCACATTTAACCGTGATCTATCCCTATAAAATGTAACCAAATCATAATTATTTTAGTACTACATCGGGTCACTCTTCCAGTCTGTGTTACCTAAACTACATGTTCTTTTTTTCAGTGGAATCAGAAAAAAATCAGATGTTTGCTTTGTGATGTTGATAGGTGACAACATCCCTTCACACATGCTGGTGTTACACTTGGACTGCTCACCTCACTGAGAGAACAATGAACAAACACGCATGTAATTTAGCTGTGAATATTTTATCCTCTTCAAGATTTTTGGTTAGCAGACAGTGAAAAATAAGAAATTATGACAAGGTTATAGTCATATCAAATTTGTTCAAAAACAAGATGTAATCAAAATAACTTGTTTTCACTTTAAAAAGACTGATGCTAATGAATAATAGTTTCTCTTTTTTAAATATTTACCCTGAAAGTTGATATTTCTAATGACTATTTCTTTGATGTCAGTTTTATGAGTATTACTTTTAGCTCATGATCTTTTGATATAAAAATCCTCTAGAAGTCACTGCATTTTCCCTGTTCTCAACAGTAGTAGAGGCCATTGCAGAAATTGGGAAAATCGTTAAAAAATGCATAGAAAATTGAAGCAACTCAAATACCCATCAAGCTATGAATGGATTAACAAATGTGGTACACATATACCATGGAGTACTATGCAGCCATGAGTAAGGATGGAGACTTTACATTTTTTACGTTTACCTAGATGGAGCTGAAACACATTCTTCTTAATAAAATATCTCAAGAAACTAAAAAAAAAAAAAAAAAAAAAAAAAATTCAAGGTACTCAATACTAATATAAAAGCTATATAGAAAGAACTACATGCCCATACTAATGATAAAACAGAGTCTTGTAAAGGGGAGGGAGAGGAGGGAGACTCAAGAGAGGAGGAGGAAGGGTGATTGGTAGGATCTCACTTAATGTGCATAATGTGAGGGTGCTCCATGCGCCTCTGGGTGAAGGGCTCAAGTATAAGTTGAATTTTACCTTAGAAATGAAAACAATGTAACCTAAAAATTTGTTACCTCATATTAATTTGAAACAAAAAGAAGAAAATTGAACTAAATTGTAAATCTGCTATATCTTATTTATATTTATAATGTATACATATATTGGAAATATTACTTATAAATGTCACTGTAAGGGGTGGGCTGAGGTGGTTCATGCCTTAATCCCAGCACTCTGGGAGGCCGAGGAAGGTGCATTGCAGGAGCTCAGGAGTTCAAGACCAGTTTGAACATGAGTGAGACCCCGTCTCTACTAAAAATAGGAAAATTAGTCGGGAATTGTGATGGGAGCCTGTAGTCCCAGGTACTTGGGAGGCTCAATCAGTAATATTTCTTGAGCCCAGGAGACTGAGGTTGATGTGAGCTATGATGCCACAGACCTCTACACAGGGTGACACTGTAAAACTCTGTTGAAAAAAAAAAAAAACACTGTAAAATATTTTTCCAATTTATAAAGACTTCTTTATAAATAAGTCTATGATATATTTGCCTGCGAGTCAATTATATAATCATATCATTTATTTTAAAATGTCTCTACCTTTAAAATGTCTTATCTTAATGTCTCTACCTTACATAAAATTGCTAGAATTAAATAATTAAATTATCTGGTAAAAAGAGTGAATATTTTATCAATTCTTTAATACAATACAAAATTGCTTTTTTGCTTTCCAGAAAGGTTGTACCAATCCGTATTTCCGCTAATAGCATGTGACAAAATTCCCTATATCCTTAAAACATTTAATAAGTTGAATTATTACTTTTCTTTGTAAACAAAAGTAACCTGAACTAAAAGTAGAGTATTATTTTTTTCAATATTTTTATAGTGCCTATATTTGATGACTTAAATTAGGATTTGTGATTCACTTTGAGTATTCTGGCAATGTGGTGGAGAGAACAAAAACATTTTAATGCTAAATTGCTGATGATGACAGCAGGAACTATTTGTGGGTCATTACAAAAGTTTTGAGAAACATAAAAATGCAGAAATATAAAATCTGTGCAGATGGAAACAAACAAAGCCCTCTCAGAAACATCACTAAGCCCAGCAAGTTGAAACTCACACAGGTGAATTTGAAAGGATGCTGCCGATGTGTCCTCTCATCCGAAACAAATAATGTCCCAAGACACAGTCTGTCTCAAAACTTTTATAGTGACCCTGGCATTATAGTATACAATGTCTCATAATAAGCTTAAAGATATCACAGTTATCCCAGTGTTCATTTTGTGGTATTTTTATATGGGCCACTTTGTTGTGAATATATTTAATGAGCTGATACCGCTCTCTTTTGTACTAATGAGGGAAAATCTTAATGTCCAATTAATAGAGGCTACTTCATGGCCTTGGTTGTGTTAAGGTTCTCACTGCCTCTTACTTCGGCAGGTGAACCCCTGCTCTATTACATCTCAAAGTCACTCTCCTGCTGAGCTTAGCATCTGTGTCCCTGTGGGACAATGTTACAGGAGTGTAGCAAAATTACATTTCTATGTGCAAATGCATATTTGGTGGCATGAGTATGATGGATAAGCTAGACTCCCTGTGCAAAGAAACACTACAATATGCAATGCGTGAGAAAAGGCGACTGGCCCAGATAAAAGAGCTTTGCAAGAAAAGATCCCAGGGAGAGAAAAATCTTCCCTACTGGTTTGATCAAACTGCATTTAAGGCTTCCTGCCTTTCAACAGTCTCTGAAAGTGACAATTGAAAAGAAGTTGTTATACAGAAAGAGTACATCTGATTGTATATTCATACAGAAATAGGGTAGCTACTAGGCAGACAAAATAGCCTGACTTCAATCTTACTAATTCCTCCCTCATTTCCTCTTAACTCTGCCTTGAGAGGGACAGAACAAAGGAGCAGAAGTGCAGCCAAAGTTCAAGTCTGCAGACAGAGGGAATGGTGGAAGGCGTCTTCAGGGGGTATTTGGAGACTGGGAGCACATGTCACGACTGATGATTACTCAGACTGGTGATTAATTGTTGAAGAGAACATTTATTCATATTAATCTCAGCTTTTAATTCAATTCAGATGATCTAATGGAGACATCAAGGCTGTGAAATGAAACACATTGTCTCTGCATTCAAGCGACCCATGCTAGAGTGAAAAGAGAAAAATAAAAATAAACCCTCGAAGTATAATCTACTTGAGTCAGTATCAGTTACAAAAATTATCTTCTAGGAAAAATAGAGAACTAATAGACTATTGGTAAAATTTTAACTAAATCTTGAGTATGAAGATTTCAGATAGAAAGAACTTAAGAGGACACTAAATTTCTGAGAAAACAGTATTTTCAAGTCCAAAGAATGAGGATATGTTTACGGCATTACAGTTGATAGGGTAAGGCTAGAATATAGAGACTTACACAGGTGTGAGATGAGGAAAAGGGTATAATCTTGAAATTTGACAATGGAGACCATTTGATATTCCATAACATCTGTAGAATCTATACAATGAAGTAAATCAGACAAAAATATTGTATTGATGTGGAAAATAACAAGCTTCAAGTACTTTGATTAAGCCTTGGGCTAAATTTTAGTTGAACTCAAAGGCCACAAGTGATAACCACATCTAACAGCAAAATGTGAGAGTAAGAACAGAATAGTCTTTAAGTTATCTTAAGACTGCAATGCACTGGTCTAGTATGTTCTATTATAAAAATGATCCCTTATTAGAGTATTCATCTTTAAATTGAAGATAATATGTCCCTCATAGGAGTATCACAAGAATTGAGAAAGTAATTTTTTAAGTAAATTATAAAATGCTATCTGTATGGAAGCTACAGTGTTCATAAGTATAACTTTAATATTGTTGTTAGTACTTTCCCTAAAACCGGTGTAATCAAAAGATACAAAAATAATTTCACTTTTTTGGGTGGCACCTGTGACTCAAAGGACTAGGGCGCTGGCCCTATACACCGTAGGTTGTGGGTTCAAATCCAGCCCCAGCCAAAAAAAAAAAAGTAATAACAATAATTTAATTTTTTCCAAATGTAATGGAGAAATAAACTACACTAATCTGTCACTTGGTACCATTTTGTTTTCCTTCCTGGTTTATGCTTAGTATAACTTTTGACTTGAGTGCTATCCCTAGCTCAGTTTAAATGAGAAATTAATGATGGTTTATAACAATTCCTCAGCTTGTAGAACTCAAAGACAAGCAGTTAGGATTGAATTTTCTCCTTCATCACATCACCTACAGAAATAAAAGAGAATAACATTGATGAATACTTTTCTTTAAAGTTGAAGGAGAGATTTTAAATAAGATGTGTCTCCAGTGGCACAAACAAGAAAAGAACAATGAACATTAATTTATGGAATGCATAGTTGCCAAAATTGTATGATGTTAAACTTTGGTAGATATAAAAATCAATATAGAACAAGGTTCTGCTGCCAGAGAACTGTGTTAGATCTCTACATGGCCTTAGATTTAACTTTTCTTTCATTTCTTCCAGCTTCTGCTAATCATAATATTGGCGGGCATAAAACCCATTATTTGTAGGTCTTTCCTATATGCTAAAATCTGATGGCACCTCTATAAATGTACTATTCTTTTTGTTCTTAAAAGAATACTACAAATAGATTAAGCAAAGAGGACAACTGAGGATACAGAGGTGAAGCACTTGCAGTTTTAGTAAAGAGGGGTCATTTGAATTTGCTCTGTTGTCTGGATCACAATCTTGATCAAAAACGACTCTAATATCGGTAGCTAAACTCCTGTGCATTTCCTTTCAGTGTCTCATGTCTTCCCCCCCCGTTTGCCATATTCAGACGTTTCACACGTTCAGATCTCCATCCCTCTGTGCTATGATTACTGCAGGGGTTTCCCAGTTCATCTGCCCTCCAGCAGCTTTCCCGCAGTTGTCCAACCTTCTATGCAAAAAGCTATCATCAGGAGCAGAGCAAGATAAAGAGCCTCCGTGACTGTATGGGGAAAGGACAGTAGACAGCTGCTGGGGAGACTGACCTATTTATAAAAAAGAGAGTTTTCCTCACTGGGAGTGACAAGCACAATCTCATGTGTCATTATGCCCAAGTGCCCTTCTGTTTCAGCTTTGGAGTTGACAGGGCCATTTTCCTGAAACACCTGTCTCTGCTTTATTCACTTTGTTTCTCTCATTGACCTTTATCACTATTGTCTGAGGATTCTAATGGGTTGTGTTCAATTATTATCTGTTAATAAAAAAACAATCCACGATTCATTTATGCAATGATAATGAGGTATCTTTGGAGACCACATAGTCTTTGGAGGCAGTAAAATCTAGGTATACAAATCGAGGTATACAATACTTCAGGCCACGTTAACAAATTCATGAGACCGTATATAAAAATAGGGTCATTACCATATTTAATGTATTAAGATACTATAAGACAATTACAAATTTGCTGAGCACAAAAAGGAACTTAACATACATAATTGTTTTACCTGCCTCTACTTTGTATCAGCTGGTCAACTTGATAATGTGCATCCATCTAGCTATTTTTGAAGGATAAGTAGAAAGTAAGTAGATTGATATTAAATAGATAGATATACTTGAAAGAGATAGGTTTAAGTTGCTGACCCACAAGGTTATGGATTTAGAAAAAAAAATACCAACTTCAAGAAACAATATTTTGAATAGTATTTTCAAAACAGAAAGAATGCTAGATGATCAGAAGAAAATATCAAAAAGACATGAGAAAGAGCTAAATACTGAAGTAATAACAGTACTCAGCCCCTAATATGTATAATTTCAGATGTTCCTTAGGAAAGAAATTTATCTTATATCATACTGTAGCAGCAAATGTCCATTAGAGCACAAAATTGCTTCGTGTGCATTTTTATATTTTCACCCTCTTCCCAGTGCCCTCGTTATAACCAAATATGTTTTATAGCTAAAACCCTCTGGTAAGAAGAAAGACAATTACAGACAACCACAGACCTGACTCTTTCTTGCCACCTTTCCAATGGCTAGAAGAAAGTGAATCATTATTCCTGTGCATTAAGCTAAAAACACCATTACTTCCTTTATATTTTCTAGATACTAGTAAAACTGCAATTTTCTTATAGGATATTTTATGAGTGTGATAAAAATGTCTTTAATCATGATTAAA
This sequence comes from Loris lydekkerianus, assembly GCA_963574355.1. Lineage (NCBI taxonomy): Eukaryota > Metazoa > Chordata > Mammalia > Primates > Lorisidae > Loris > Loris lydekkerianus. Next base: position 20,727 of record CAUYPK010065430.1, read on the forward strand.
TTAAACCAACTCACCAATGTTATGAAAGTTTAATATTCTTGATTAGATATTTCAAATAAAATGTTACCTCTTAAAGACTACAAAATACTTCTCACCTCTATGGTAGTAACCAGTGTAAGTTTATTTAATAAAGCCCAAGTGGGTAATAAAACATCGGCAACTTATATTGATAAAATTATATTACTAACCCACGAGGAAAAATCAGAATGAGTTTTGAAACTCCTCTTTCTACTTCAAAGAATAAAATAGTCATTGTATGCCATGGCAATATAGTATCCAATATTACTTGGCTACTCATAATTTTTTTTAATTTAAAATTTATTTCAAAATATTAGGATGGTACAGTAGTTTTTGTTACATGGATACCTTGTATAATGCTTAATTTGGGGTTCTCATTGATCCATCAAGAGAATAGTGTTCCTTTTGCCCAATAGATAAGTTTTAACTCCTCATCCCCTCCCACCCTCACCCCTTCCCATTGTCCTCAACCTCTCTTTGTGCCCATGTGTGCCCATCACTTAACTTCCCATTATTAGAGAATACATGTTTTCTATTTCTGAGATGTTTGACCTAGGGGAATGGCCTTTGATTTCACCCAACTTGATGCAAAGGAAGTTATCTCATCCTTTTTTTATGGATTAATAGTACTCTGGGGTATGTGTATATACTATCCACTCCACTCGAATCAATGGGCACCTAGGTTGATCCCACATCTTTGCAATTGTGAATTGTGCTGCAATAAACATTCAAGTTCAGGTGTCTTTTTAATAACATGCATGGCTTCTTTTCCTTTGTGTAGATACTTAGAAGTAAGATTTCTGGATCAGATGGTAAGTGTACATTTATTTCTTTTAGGAATCTCCATGCCATTCTCTATAGAGGTTGAACAAATTTGCAGTGCCATCAAACATGTATAAGTATTTCTTTCTACCCACAGCCATATCAGCATCTATTGTTTTTAAACCTTTTAGTAACGGCCAATCTGAGAGGGTTAAAATGGTATCTCATTGTGGTTTTAAATTGCATTTTCTTGATGGTTAGTGATGTTGAGCCTTTTTTCCCTTGTTCATTGGCCATTTGTCTACCTTCATCTAAAAAACTTCTGGACATGACTTTTGCCCATTTTTTAAATGGACTTGTTTAATTTTTTTCTTGTTGATTTGTTTGAGTTCCTTATAAATTCTGTATGTTAACCCTTCACTGGATGTGTGGTTTACAAATATTTTCTTTCGTTCTGTAGGTTGTCTATTTACTCTGCTCGTTATTTCCTTTTATGTGAAGAAGGTTTTCAGTTTAGTTAAGAATCATTTATTGTTTTTTGTTATTGTTGAATTTGCCTTTGGGGTCTTAGCCATAAATAGTTGGATTAGGTTGATATCTAGAAGTGTTTTTCCTATGTTTTCTCCTGGACTTATATGGTCTCATGACTTACATTTAAACTTTTTTTCATTTTGAGTTAATTTTTATATATTGCAAAACAGGGGACCTGTTTCACTCTTGTTCACACGGTCACCTTATTTTCCCAACACGAATGAATAGGGCTCTTTTCTTCTGTGTATATTGTTGTCTGCTTTGTTGAACATTGGTTGGTTATAAGTAGGTGGTTTTATTCCTGGGTTCTCTATTCTGTTTCCTTGGTTGATGTCTCTACGTTTATATCAGCACAGTACTGCTTTAGTTACTGAAGCCTTGCTGTGTAATTTGAAGTCAGGTAATGGGACGCCTCCAGATCTTGGTTAAGATTGCTTTGGACTATTTTAGCTTTTGTTTGTTGTTGTACCAAATGAAGCATATAATAATTTTTTCTAGATCTATCATATATGACATTGGTACTTTAACATTGATTGCATTGAAATCTATAAATCACTTTGGGCAGTATGTATGGACATTTGAACAATGTTGATTCTACCAATCCATGAACATGGGGTGTTTTTTCATTTGTTTGCATAATCTATAATTTCTTCACCAGTGATTTGTAATTCTTCTTATAGAGATATTTCATCTCATTGATTAAGTATATTGCTAGATATTTTATTTCCTTTGTAACAATTATAATTGGTATTGAGCTCTTGATTTTATTCTCAGCTTGAATGTTGTTAGTACATAGAAATGAGGCTGATTTGTGAACACTGACTTTGGAACCTGAGACTTTGCTGAGTTTATTTATTAATTACAGTAATCTTTTGGTAGAATTTTTAGGGTTTCCTAGATATAAGATCATATCATATCATTAGCAAACAGAGATAGTTTGTCCTCCTCTTTCTCTTGCCTGAGTCCTTTCCTAGCTAGGACTTCTAATACTATCTTGAATATAAGTAGTGACAGTGGGCATCCTTGTTTCATTCTGGTTCTTAGGGGAAACGGTGTCAACTCCTCCCCATTCTGTATAATGTTGTTGTGGGTTTGTCATATATAACTTATATAACTTTTAGGTATGTTCCTCCTCTGCCTAGTTCATTGAGAGCTTTTACCCAGAAAGGGTAATGTATTTTTTAAAATGCTTTCTCTGCATCTATTGAGATGACAATGTACTCTTCATGTTATTTATTTGTTTCTGCTCTTTTGGATACTCTTAAATATGTGTAAACAGTTGTGATTCATTCTAACAAACATTAGGTGATTTGGGGAAATCTGTACCATTTTTTCATTCCTTTTCCTCCCTCAGTTTTTGGCAATTGGGATTGACAGAAAAAAGTCCTTCAGTTTAAAGAAAAGTGCTAGAAGTTTACATTTCCTTCAATTCAAAAGATTTTTTACTTGGGTGCTACTTTTGCCATCAAGGCTGCCTTCATGAATCTAAACTACTGAAGTGGTTTTTATACAACCATATTCATTGGTTACTAAATACATAAATGAACTGTAAATGGCTTAGTAATGTTCTCTGTGGAAAAGGAACAACTTCCAGCCTGATCTCCCATTACTATGCTATTTCAACAGGAAAAAGACACCTACATTACATCTTCAAGTGGAATATATATTTCTTGAAGACTGAAATCACTAATTTTGTTTAGTTGAAATAAATACCCAAAACCTTTGGCTTTAGTAGGCATTTACTAATCACTGGGGGATTATAGTTCCTAACTCTCAAATTTAATATGGTTTGGCATTAATAAAGAGAAATGTACCTAATATGTATTTACATTGTTATATACATATATTGATTGAGCTCATACTCACAACCAAACTGCTTAGAACATTGTTTTGACTTTACGATATCCAAAATGCAAAAGCAACATAATTTTTTAAAATTCAGAGAAGGATTCAATATACTACAGTACTTGCGAAAGCATAGACAAAGCAAAAAGGAAATTGAGTAAGGTTATTGGCTGCTGACCTGGAAGATGTTTCATGTTCTTATGAAATGGTTAATCCTCCAAATGTTCCATCTAGTATCCAAACCCACCTACTCATAAAAAGGAAAATTTTGAGATTTTAATCTCGTAGCTTTTGAGAAAGATTATATAATGATATCATGATAAGTTATTTATTATAAATGGGAGGTAGAAGACATTTCAGAAATGAGTTTCTGAGGTACTATAAAACCTAATTTAAATTGTACGTTAAGTGTAAGTTCTCTGAACCTCAGAGTTGGTTATCCATACAGTGGAAATAATGATACGTCTGAACCACAATTATAGTAAGGATTTTTCAGAATTTCTTTGGAAAATTTTTATAAGCTGTAAGGAATTTTTCACCTTGCATATAAGTGTAAATAGTAAATATACACATGATAACTGCCATGACAATGATAATGACATAGTAAAATAAAACTAAAGAATACATTTATACAACTATATATTTCAATATGCTTTAAAAATTATGTCAAAAAGACTTACTTTGTATATGGCTCAATTTTACCTTCTTTTCATTCGTCAGAAATGTTGAAGAGTTGAATTTGGTGCAGTTTATGGCACAGTTTGAATAGCACATAAATTATTTGATGATTCCTGTATTTTAGCAGAAGGTTATTTGAAAGAATATTTAAATGAATTTTTTGAGAAGGAAAAGAGTTAAAATGAGTAATTTGGGAGCATGAGCATTGGGAAAAGACTGCATGCTTTGCATCCAACTCATCAGGGGGAAAATTTCGCCCTGACAGTTGGTTTTCCTAGAGCTGTCTACTTACACTCTCTTCCTAAAACTCAGCTTTTTCCTCTGTTGTTAAATAATTTTTTTCAGGTGTGATTATAATATCTCATGGAGTTGATATAAGGATTTTGTAGTAAAATATCTTATATTTATCTTTCATTCAGCAAATTTTTGTTGAATTTCAGGCAGTGGTTCTCAATATGTGTATGAAGCTCAGAATGTTGATTTCATGTTTCTGGGGCTGTCACACGATTATGACAAATACATATAAACTAGAACACTCTGTATTTATCACAAGAAAGATAATAATAATTTTAATCATGGTATGAATGATGCTACAGATTTCAGAATATTTTCTCATGCAGAATCCACATACATGAATTAGGCTTATGGCAACTGGGATGTCATTATTACACTTATTTAGCCAAAAGTGATGTGTGATCTCAAGCTTATTGAAAAGGAGTACATTTTTAAGCTTGCATTGGATTTGTGTAAATAGCCCTCATAAACCTTGAGGTGACTCAGAGGAGGGAAGGCTGTGATGTCTGTCTGCTAGAGAATTGTTGCTGTTATTCTTCCCTCTCTCATACTCAAATTCTAGAATGGAATCAAGTAGGACTTCTACTTTTTGAAGCTGTCTCAGAATCCAGTATATTTTCATAATGAGGAGAGGTAGTGGATTATCTGACTGGAATGTTTAGATAAAACATAAATTATCAAAGGTAATTTTTTAAAGCAAATATTTACCCATTCAAGAATATTTTGCCATAGGGTAAGTGCCAGCCTTTATGTGAGTTAGGTAATGAGGAGCAGGGATTTCAAATACATTCCTGAATTTGTCATTGGATCTCTACTTTGATTCTATTTATGTATTAAGCTTCTGCAATATAAATGTTTCTTCACTAACTGAAATACTTATAGAAGTATTTATGATCATCTTTCATCCTTTAACATATATCTGTTTGAGGATTCAACTGTACCCGCACAATGGAATAAATGGAAAATGGAATAAAAAATAGAAAATAAATTATGTATTTATATATTAATCTTTAGGATAAAATGGGTTTAAAGCATAGCTTTGTCCTTAAAAGTACTAATCACCTTGTCAGGATTGGACTCTTTGAGTTTGTTTTTCTAAGCACCTAGTTACTACAAGTATGTGAGATTTTTTTACAGTATATTAGGTTTCTCCTTAAATTACCAGCTTTTCCACTACTGCCTCCTGAGATGATTACAGGCCACTTGGATGGAGGATTGAGGAATTCCAAAACTTTTCAGTAATACATTTAAAGACAATTTGAGTTACTCCCAACAGATGGCTAATTACATCTATTGTGTGGTGATTTAGTTCTCAGAGGCAATCTTGAAGAGAGGATGGCTCACTGTTTCCATGATGTTACACTAAAATTGGAAGGAGTATTAGGGATAATCTCTAACTCCCTCATTATGAAGATAGGATGACTTAGTTCATAAAGTAAGTGGGTAAATAACTTTTGAAAAGAATTTAACCAACTCTTATTGTGGGACTAAGCAGGCAAAACGATGTGTTTTTTGTACTGAAGGAGGTGGTGCTCCTTTATATTATTTAGAAGGAGATTGAAAAAACAATGTACAATAATCTGTTTGATAAAATAAAATGTGATACATATAATAAAAAATGGAAAAAGGACCATTGGAACTGAGAAAATGTAAGATTTTGATAAGCAAAGATTCCGCAGACACAGTAATAATTTGGAAGAGGAAGGAAATCATGTTAACCAAGGAACATGAGGGTTTGATGTGGAAGAACAGAGCATGTTGTGCTCCATGGGAGGACAGATCTGGTACTAGTAGCAGGTTGGGGTTGACCTGTTCCACTAAAGAACGTGGGTTTTACTCTATATAAAATTCAAACAAGTTGAAAATGTTATCAAAGTAAAGGAATAACATCATCAGAACTTTTTTTCAGAAATACAACACAGCTGCAAAGATATTGCCATCACACACACAAAAAGGAATGTGGTCCCTTTTCTCCACGTCCACACCAACATCTCTGGGATTTTTTTATGTGGGCTACTCTTACTGGGTGACGCTCCCCCTGTTCAGGCTGGACTCAAGTTATCCTCTCTCTCAGGCCCTACAGCGTGCTAGGATTACAGGTGTGAGTCATCACACCCAGCCAGTACAGCTTTATTAGTTTGTAATTTATAATACTTCAGTTATAAGTAGGTAGAATTCATCTTGAAGAGAGTTGGTAGTATAATGAGATTATAAACAATGCACAACCAGGCTATTTGTATGCAATGATTATGCTATTTACAAAACACTCAAATCTGTGTGCAAATCAAGTTTCATTCCACATGCCTATGGATTACTAGTGCACTGTTGATTATCTACATTTTTAGGTTCAATATACATATATTATTTAATGATTTACAAATAATTTATAAAATGTTTGATTAAAGGGAATCTATTAACGACTATGTAAAGATAATGAGTGTAAAATGGCTCACCTTACCTTTGACTTTACCTTCCGATAGACTCATTCACACTGGTAAACCCCTTGTCCTTATAACACAGAAAAGACACACTTATGAACACTCCAGTGTCTCACTGGAGCTACCTGCCCAATTCCCTAGTCCATTTCATTTCAACCTGCATTTCTTATGGTCAAGGTCTCCACATGTCTATCCTTTGTACTTTTCCATTATTTACCTGTATTGTATTCCACACCCATCCACTTCCTTCTTAATTTTGAGCAGATTTCAATTCACCCACTCTCTAATATGTTCCTTTCACTTGGTCTATTGCCATTTTCTCACATTTACCTTACAGAACACCAATGGAGGACCAAGTCCATTGTCATCTTTTGCTAATCAAGTACCAACCTAGTAAATATTGTTGAGAGCAGAAAAGAGCTGCACAGAATACTGTCCCTTAAAATGGATATTCTCTAGCACCAATGTGATACTTGAGACTTTCTCACAAGACTGTTTCCTTGGTATACTTATCTTCCAGACAGCACAGTGGCTATTTTAAAACTTGGTCACCTTCATCAAGCCTTCTGCTCATCAACTCTCTAACCTGTATGGAACTGATCATCCTTCGTCTTATTTTCTGAGAAGAAAAGATACCATTATACTCAAAAATATCATTGAAAGATTAATCTTCCATCTTTGAAAGAGTAATTCATTATTTTGAGTTCTAGAGTCTATAGCCTTCTACACATACCTCCCAAGAGACTTTGCTACATTGATTTTTCCCTCTTTATATCATGTCTTCAAAGAAGAAAAAAAAAATAGCTAACATTGGTTGAGAGTCTACTGACACATATTTACAGATGAAGAAACTAAGGTTTGTCTTAGAAGAGTCCCAAATTCAGAAATGTCCAAAGTCCTGTTGTGATTGAAAATGGAAGAATTAGAATTAAAATCAAAATGTATGATCCATGAACAGAGAAAATAATAATATTTGCTATTATATGTTGATTAATGATTTAAACATCCTCAGGTCTGTGGTAAATTTTATTTGCCCTAAATAAAATTTCACAAAACGATCTTGATCTTGAAATAGTTTTCTACTCTTATTGTCTCCGCCTTTCACCTCTCTCAACAATCTAGCTTTATCCTACTCTGCTCTCCTGACACTTTCTTTTGCTATGTTTGTGAGTTCTCTGTTGTCAGTAAGACTTCTTCTTTCTGAGCCAATGTCCTACTTAATGGCTGATATTTTTAATCACTCAGTTTTCAAACTACTCTTTTTCTGAGTTTTGTGGCTCCCCATGTTTTGTTTTTTCTTCTTCCTCTTCGGTTGCTCCTCCCTGGTTTCTTCCATGTGTCCCTGTTTGCTTAAGTTGTTCTCAGTTATTGATTCTCCATAGGATTTTATCTTTGGTTTATTATGATGACTCTGGAAGCTAGAGCAATTTCATCTTAAATGTTAATCTTCCATGTTGATTTCTGATTAACCCCTGTCCTACAAATGCTTCTATGATTTCTACTTTGTATATAGTTATGGAACATCCTGCCCTTAGGTCAAAAGAACCTTACTCATAATTCCTGCCCTTATGCAGATAGAATTCTTGTCTGTCTCTGAAAGATCAACTTCAATTTTACACACATTCTTCCCTATGGTATGAGGGTTATATGTCATTGGTGTGGGAATCCACTATATTGCTGGAGACATGATTTCTGTTTGTAAGTCCCTATTAGATGTTTCTTTTGGAAAAACTTGATGGCTCAGCCTTGTTTTTTGTCCACTCAGCTTCCTTAGGCTTTGGGGGTGGGTGTGCATAGACTTATCTTCCATAGAACAATGAAACTAATGAGGACCTGTTTGCTAATGCTTCCCAAAAGTACTGAAAAAGGTCCATTTGAATTTTCTTCACTCTCATCACCTCCCATTCTCACCTGTACCAGTAGGTGTTATTCCTTAGCATTCCATAGGTAGGGTGCCATGCAAGCCTTTGAATTAGTAAGTAGCCCTTAGCCAAGAAAGCATTTTGGTTGCCCCAACCATAGTATAAAGTGTGTCAGCTATTTCAGTCCCTCCATCAGCTTTGGTCCCTCCATGTGTAGCTGAGCTTTCTCATGCCCATTCTGATGCAGTTTGATGAGCAGACTTTCACTCCATTCCATTTTACGTCTTTATCATCTCCCTTACTGTTACTGGTTTTAAGGTTGAAACTCTCATTATCTGCAGCCTTTTCCTGCATTTACATGTTGTAAATGTCTACATGCTAGCTTAAATACTAGCTTGAGTTCTGCCTGTTTGTGAGTTACAGAGAGGGATGGAGAGTTCCCAATTTTATACAATCTATAAAGTGAGACTTGTAAACAGTAATCTTAGGAGTTTTCTGATTGAAAACTGAGGTCTGTGAGTCTTCCAACTAACAGAGATGTAAACTCTGATTTCTTCTTTGTATTTCTGGCTCTTCTCCAGGTTGAGTCTGAAAACATCAGGCCACACAACAAAGGTTCTCTCACAGGTAAGTCAGCAATGAAGGTGTTAAGAGGCATTGGTTTCCCTAGGGAGCAGACCAGGCTTCATACCCAGCATATATCTCTCTGTTCCCCCACTCCCAAATCACAGAGAACTAGTTATGTACTGTGGTAAGCAAGGGCTAGGAAAGTAGTAAAATTATTGCCAAGTTTTTGGATTGGTCTTTACCAAAGGACATTTAGTGTTTATTGAAGAAAGGATTTAAGTCAGAGTGTACTCCTGCTTAATTAGATTTCTTTGTCTATTTTCTGCCCACCTATTGTCCTTTCTTTTCCCCATAGTACTATTTTAGTCACCACAGACTGAAGATAGAATAAGGAATAAAGAGAATTTTTGTGAAAGTATAAAAGGAAAGTTCTGATAAGGCTTAAAGCTTTAGTGTCCCAGGGCTTCTCACATAGACCTCCATACAACATCTATATTACTTCACCAATTACTAACTACTTTTCAGTAAGGATACACTTTTATCTGTCTAAATAACCTACACACTCTAGAACTGTGCCTAGCCAGAATAGTCATTCAATGGTCATAGATCTTACCAAATAAATCTTTGCAACCACCAAGAAACTTCAATGAGGAATTTGTCTTCCCTCAAAAATTTTGCCCATATCCCATTAAAAATTCTAGTTTTATTTTTCCTCTGGATGCATTTCTTAATGTAATGATAATATCCTACTAAAATTTTAGAGTTTCATTTCTCTATTTGTTACAAAAATGTTTGTGGAAAAAAAATAGGGAAAGTAAGATACAGGTCAAGTGTATCATAGAACCTTTATATGCCATACACCTAAGACATAACTTTTGGACTAGTCTGATGCTGCCGTGTACTATTACCTCTACATAACAATTTCAACACTACAATTAAGAGTCACATGTAAGATAGGTCATTATAATATGTAGTATATAATACAAACTACTCAGATTCTCTTTCTCTTCCTAGCTACTCAAGATATGTTATATCTACATGTATATGAATGTGGGGATACGTGTGTGTGTGTGTGTGTGTGTGTGTGTGTGTGTATACACACACAAGGGGAGGGAGAGGGAGAAAGAACCTTTATAGGGGAAATAAGAAACCATCTTAAAAATGACTTTCTATTTGTCAGTATTCATTGAAATTTCCCTCAAATATTTACATACTCAGATCCAAGAAGTTGATGTATGAATTTATCCTAGACTTAGTGAAAAAAGATTTATCTATAGAGATAACATTGCATTGTTTGCAATATAAAAAAACTCAATGAATATAAACTTAATAACTATCTACTATCTAATTAATTATAACATACCCACATTATTAAAAATGATTCAGTACTTCCTGAAAATAAGGGTATAAAATATGCTAAATAATGCAATGAAATACCCATAAATTAATTTTAAAGTAAAATAGGCAGCATATAAAACAGTTATAGTCATAGTTGCAAAGATGACAGCTTAGGAATCTTTTATATATTTACAATTAAATATATAAATATATTATGTATATATATTTATAATTAAACATATAAATATATATATTTACAATTATTTATATATATATATTTCAGAATTTTGGGGGGTACATATTTGGTTCACATACTTTGTTGTTATACAGATTGAGTCAAATTTAAAAATGTGCTCTTCACCTCAATAGTGTGCAATATACCTGATAGGTGTGAATGTGTTCATTCTCACCTCCTCTCTCCCCCCAGCTTTATTTTCACCTAGATTTACTTCCACGTGTGCACTTAAGTATTGATGGATTGGTTCTAATTTAGTAATGAGTACAAATACTCTTGCATTATTTACAATGGTTTCAGTTCCCTCCAGGTTGTCAAAAAAATACTAGATAGCCTTTTTTTTTTTTTTTTTTTTTTTTTTTTTTTTTTTTTTTTTAAAAACCGGTTGTTTTACAAAAACCCCTTTTTTTTATACATTTAATTTTTGTGGGGGGGTGTGGTTGTTTTTTTTGTTTTTGGAT
>CAUYPK010065432.1:0-12111 GCA_963574355.1 Loris lydekkerianus
CTGCTTGGGAGGCTGAGGCAGAAGGACCCCTTGAGCCTAGGATTTCAAGGTTGCAGTGAGCTATTATCATGCCACTGCACACTAGCAAAACCCGTCTCCAAACAAACGAAAGAAAGAAAGGAAAGAAAGGAAAGAAAGGAAGAAAGGAAGAAAGGAAGAAAGGAAGAAAGGAAGAAAGAAAGAAAGAAAGAAAGAAAGAAAGAAAGAAAGAAAGAAAGAAAGAAAGAAAGAAAAAGAAAGAAAAGAGGGATGTCTCTCAGTCTCCCTGGCTGGAGTGCAGTGGCACCATCATAGCCCACTGAAGTGATTCTCCTTCCTCAGCCTCTGAGTAGCTGGAAGTACGGTGCCCACTGCCAGGCCTGGCTGCTTTTTAAATTTTTTTGTAGAAATGAATTCTTGTTATGTTGCCCATTTCTGGCCTCAAGCAATCTTCCCAACTCAGCCTCTTGAGTTGCTGGAACTATAGGCTTGTGCTCCCACACCCGGCAGTTTTCACTCCTTAATTTGACAAATGTTAAAAATATTAACACATCAAGTCTCACTGAGAATTGGTTGAATAATAAGCCTCACCCCACTGTTGGGCTGGGAAAGTGTAAATTAATGAACCTTTTGGAGAGAGAAATTTGACTGTCATCAAACAAAAAATTGAAAGCACATAACCTTTGGCCCAGTCTTAATGCACAAATTAATTGATCCTTCCTAAATGTATCTGCCTGAAGATGTGTATTCATTCATCTGCCTGAAGATGTTTTTGTAGTGATGCTGTCGCTTGTAAAAGTGAAAATTGAAAAACAGTCTCGATGACTGACAATAGAGGCATAGTTTAACAAACTAGGGCATGGCATGCTGTGGGAATGCTCCACAGGCGTTAACAAGAATGAGACAGCCCTACATCTACTGACATGGAAAGATTCTCAAGTGTATTGCTCCATGGAAAAAGAAGCCACATACCATTGTGCATAGTGTGATCATGCCTGTGTCCAAGAACATCAATGATACACAAGCACGTACATGCACAGGAGGCCTGGAAGCATGCTGCAAACAGTCACTTCTTAGGAAGACGTGTCAGGGTGAAGAGTGTAAAGGGGAAATGTCTGTGTTTTTACTTTTCTATTATTTGACCCTTTAATAATGAGATTATATTATTATTATTTTTTTTTTTTACTTTTATCAGTTTATTGTAAAGGATGTCATAAAGGATACAAATGAATAGCTGAAAAGGTACATAGGGCAAAGTCTGGAAATGTCCTGAGCACAAGAGCTTCTGTCTCCATGGGCATTATCCTCTACCACATGGATGTGCTCAAAGACCTGGAAGCTTTCTGGGTTCATAATTTAAGGTTTTAATGGAGGACCCATGGATTAAATCATTGCCCATTGTGATTAACTCAATCTTCATCCCCTCTCTGGAAGTTGGATTTGGGGAGCTGAAACTTCCAACATGTTTTAGTCCATCCCTGCTGCGATAACAAAAATACCATAGATTGGCTAATTACAAATAATAGAGATTATATTATTTTGATCATTTTTAAAGCCCTAAAAAATATCTTGTTTGTTAAATAGCTAAGTGTTTCTTTAAAACATGACTCCTGGCCAGGCATAGTTTCTCATACCTGCAATCCTGGCGCTCTGGGAGGCCGAGGCAGGTGGATCACCTGAGCTCCAGAGTTAGAGACCAGCCTGAACAAGAGGGAGACCCCATCTCTACTAAAAATAGAAAAACGAGCTGGGTGTTGTGGTGGGCACCTGTAGTTCCAGCTACCTGGGAGGAGGATCTCTTGAGTCCAGGAGTTTGAGGTTGCTATGAGCTATGATGCCAGAGCACTCTCCCCAGGGTGACAGAGTGAGGCTGTCTCAAAAACAAAGAAATCCTTGGGCGGCACCTGTGGCTCAATGAGTAGGGTACCGGCCCCATATACGAGGGTGTGTGGGTTCAAACCCAGCCCCAGCCAAATTACAACAAAAATTAGCCAGGTGTTGTAGCAGGCGCCTGTAGTCTCAGCTACTTGGGAGGCTGAGGCAAGAGAATCACCTAAGCCCAGGAATTGGAGGTTGCTGTGAGCTGTGACACCACAGCACTCTACTGAGGGCGACAAAGTGAGACTCTGTCTCAAAAAAAAAAAAAAGAAGAAGAAGAAAGAAAGAAAAAGGAAATCCCCCCAAAAAGTTATTTTATTACAGTGTTTGATGCATTTTACAAAGCTGCCCTAGAAAAAGTGGTAACGATTTACACATCCTCAACAGTGGATTCAAGGTCTTGTTTCAGAGAATACTTGAAAACATCAGATAGGATCAATAATTTAAAATACCTCAGTAGGTATTTAAAATTTTATTCTTCATTTTGAAAATTTTATTATGACATTCTTACCTGTCTATTCTTTCAGGTATAATCTAGATCAATCTTCTAGGTCTTTGCATTTTTGTATACATTTTAGAATCAATCTATATATAAAAGCCTACTAAAGGCTTTACAACTGAAGACAAAGAATAGCTCACATCCATCTAGGGATGTTGTGTGCGGGACTCCCGTCTAAGTGTTTCTCACTTATTTTTTCATTGAATTCTTGTAACAATCTTTCTTACCTTTTCACTTTATAAGTAAACTAGGGAATAAGATGAGGGAACGATTTGTCCAGTAACCTATTAATTAATTAATTAATTAATTTTTTGAGACAGAGCCTCAAGCTGTCGCCCTGGGTCGAGTGCTATGGAATCACAGCTCACAGCAACCCCAAACTCTTGGGCTTAAGAAATTCTCTTGCCTCAGCCTCCCAAGTAGCTGGGACTACAGGTGCCCACCACAATGCTTGGCTGTTTTGGTTGTAGTTGTCATTGTTGTTTAGCAGGCCCGGGCAGGAACCTGCCAGCTCTGGTGTATGTGGCTGGCACCTTAGCCACTTGAGCTACAGGCGCCAAGCCAATTAATTTATTTGTTTAGAGACAGAGTCTTACTCTATTGCCATGGGTAGAGTGCTGTGGCGTCATCATAGCTCAGCAACCTCAAACTCCTGGAATCAAGTGATCCTCCTGCCTCAGCCTTCTGAGGACTACAGGCACCCACCGCAATGCCCGTTTTTCTATTTTAGTGGAGACAGGGGTCTCACCCTTGTTCAGGCTGGTCTCAACTCAGGAGCTCAAGCGATCCTCCTACCTTGTCCTCCCAGAGAGTTGTGATTACAGGTCTGAGCCACTATCTAGTCTGGCTTTTGAAATAAGAAACCCAGGGCTGATCTTGCAGGCAGAATGATTTGAGGCCCTCTGCACATGACCTCTCTAACATCAGCACTTTCTGAAATTTTTTTCCATAAAGGGACAGTCTCTGTTGAGTTATCAACTCTGCCAGTGTAACCTGAAAGCAGCAAGGTAGCAGGTAGACGAATGGGCATCACTGTGCTCCAACAAAACTTTATTTCTAAACACTGAAATCTGAATTTCATATAATTTCCAGGTATTGTCAAATATAGTATTCTTTTGATTTTTAAAAATTATTTTAATCAAGTGGATCTGGGATAATTTTTTTTTAATTGCAAAATATAAAAACCATTCTTGGCTTTCAGGCAGTACAAAAGAAGCAGGAGGTCCGATTTGGCCTGAGAGCCATAATTTGGCCACCCTGTTTTAAATATTGGCTATATATCAAAGATATTAGCCCATTTTAATTTGTGTTGCAGATATTTTCATATCAACTTGTTTCCAGGCTTCATTGTCTTATTCTTAAATTTTTTTGACTGATTTTGAATTTGTTGTTACAATTGTGTGGTAGGGTTTAAACTAAATCTTTTCCCAATGGTAAACCAGTTGCCCAAGCCACATAAATTTGAACATTTCTTTCTTCTTCCATTAGCTTGAAATTCCATCTTTACTATGTGTTATGAAGTATTATTAAATGTGTTGTACTATATTTTATAGATGGGAAGGAATATGTTGATGTAGATTAAAACAAGAGTCCACTCTTTTCTATCAGCATTTATTCTTACAATAATGCCACACTATTTTTACAGTATTGTCATTTTATAGCTTGTTTAAAAAAATTATTTTTGAGACAGGGTCTCACTCTGTTGCCTCAGGCTTGGCACCAAATAATAATTGTACACATTCATAGTTCTGGTAGATTTTATTCTTCATTTTGAAAATTTTATTATGACATTCTTACCTGTTTATTCTTCCAGGTATAATCTAGATCAATCTTCTAGGTCTTTACATTTTTGTATACATTTTAGAATCAATCTATATATAAAAGCCTACTAAAACTTTGAATGAATCTACAGATTATTTTGAATCTTCTTCTTTTCTTCTTCTTCTTTTTTTTTTTTTTTTTTTTGTGAGACAGAGTCTCACTTTGTCACCCTTGGTAGAATGCTATGGCATCACAGCTCACAGCAACCTCAAACTCTTGGGCTTAAGTGATTCTCTTGCCTCAGTCTCCCAAGTAGCTGGGACTATAGGCACCAGCCACAGTGGCCGGATATATATATAACATATATATATATATGTTTTTTGGGTTTTTTTGGGAGACAGAGTCTCACTTTGTCACGCTCAGTATGGCATCATAGCTCACAGCAACCTCAAACTCTTGGCTCAAGTGATTCTCTTGCCTCAGCCTCCCAAGTAGCTGGGACTACAGGCGCCTGCCACAACACTCAGCTATTTTTAGAAATGAAGTGTCTCTCTGGCTCAGAGTTGAACCTGTGAACTCAGGCAATCCACTCGCCTCGGCCTCCCAGAGTGCTAGGATTACAAATGTGAGCCACCACGCCTGGCCCGCTGGCTATATTTTGAATCTTCTGATTCATGAACATTGTATATCTCTATCTTGATTTTGTCTTTCTTTGATTTTCCCACCAATATTTTCTAGTTTTTCTTTCTTTTTTTTTTTTTTTTTTTTTTTTGTTAGAGAGACAGAGTCTCACTTTGTCACCCTCAGAAGAGTGCTGTTGCGTCACAGCTCACAGCAACCTCCAGCTCTTGGGCTTAGGTGATTCTCTTGCGTCAGCCCCCTCAGTAGCTGGGATTACAGGTGTCTGCCACAACGCCCGGCTATTTTTTTTGCAATTTGGCAGGGGCTGGGTTTGAACCCGCCAACCTCAGTATATGGGGCCGGCACCCTACTCACTGAGCCATAAGCTCTGCCCAATATTTTCTAGTTGTTTTTTTATTTTCTAATTTTTAATATATAGGTCTTGCACACATTTTGTTAAACTTATCTTAAGTACTTTTTTTTTTCTTGAGACAGAGTCGCACTTTGTCTCCCGGGCTAGAGTGTCATGGCGTTATCATGACTCACAGCAACCTCAAACTCTTGGTCTCAATCAATCCTCCTGCCTCCTCCTCCCAGAGTGCTGGGATTATAGGCGTGAGCCACCTCGCCCAGCCTAAGTATTTCATGTTTTTGATACTATTGAAAATGGTGTTGACTTTTTAAATTTCCAATTGTTCACTGTTAGTTTGTAGAAATACAGTTTATTTTTATATATTGACTTTGTATCCTATAACTTCACTAAACTCCCTGTGTGTAGTAGCTTTTATGTGCATTCTTTGTAATATTTTTTGTGTGTAGGTAATCATGTTTTATTTTTTTTTCAACCATGTAGATCATCATGTTTAACTTCTTTTCTGAGCTATGTGCTTTTTATTTATTTTCTTGCCTTAATGCACTGGCTAAGATCTCCAATACAATGTTGAATAGAGGTAGTAAGAGCAAACATTCTTGCCTTGCTTATAATCTTAGGGAAAAACATTTTCTTTTATTATTAAGTATGATGTTAGCTGTGTTTCATAGACGCTTTTTATTAGAAAATTGCTGAGAGTATTTTTTAATGTCATACTTGAGGTTGATTTTTTTTTTTTTGCAGTTTTTTTGGCCAGGGCTGGGTTTGAACCCACCACCTCCAGCATATGGGGCTGGTGCCCTACCCCTTTGAGCCACAGGCGCCGCCCCACGAGGTTGATTTTTATCAAATGATTTTTCTACAGCATTGAGATAACAATTCTCATCTGATTTTTCTTTGTTTGATCCTTTGATATGGCAAATTCCATTAATTGATTTTCAAATGTTTAACCAGCTTTGCATTCCTAGGACAAACCCCGCTTGATCATGATGTGTTTTCCTTTTTATATATTGCTGGATTCTTTTGTTTATTTTTTAAAGTACTATTTGTGTCTATGTTCATGAAGGATATTGGTCTATAGTTTTCTTGTAATGTCCTTCTCTGATTATGGTATTAGGATAATGCTAACTTCAATTGGGAAGTGTTCCCTCATTGTCTATTTTTGTGCAGAATTAGTACTATTTCTTTCTTACTTTTTTTTTTTTTTTTGCAGTTTTTGGCCGGAGCTGGGTTTGAACCAACCACCTCCAGTATGTGAGACCGGCACCCTACTCCTTTGAACCACAGGCACCACCCTCTCTCTTACATTTTTGTAGGATTCACCAGTGAAGCCATCTGGGCATAGAATTTTCTTTGTAAGAAGGTTCTGAATCACAAAATCAATGTATTTAATAGACACAGGGCTATATAGGTTATCTATTTTTTTCTGAAGTAAGCTTTGATGGATTTCATTTCAAAGAACTTGTCTATATCATGTAAATTGACAAATTTATCAACATAAAGTTACCCATAAACTAACTTCCCTCTTTACCCTTTTTTTTTTTTTTCAGACAGAGCCTCAAGCTGTCACCCTGGGTAGAGTGCCATGGCTTCACAGCTCACAGCAACCTCCAACTCCTGGGCTCAAGCAATTCTCCTGCCTTTCCCTCCCAAGTAGTTGGGACTACAGGTGCCCACCACAACTCCTGGCTATTTTTTGGTTGCAGCCATCATTGTTGTTTGGTGAGCCCGGACTGGATTTGAACCCGCCAGCTCAGGTGTATGTGGCTGGTGCCTTAGCTGCTTGAGCCACAGGCATTTTAATGCCTTTTATGCATTAAAGGCCTTTATCCTTTTAATGTCTATCAAGCTCCTCCTTTATTCCAGTGTGCAAATGCTTTGCAAGCTTCTGCTTCTCACACATTTCATATAGTCCCATTGGCCAAAACAACTCACAGGGTTAAGCCCTGAATTATGCTGCAAGGGGACCACCCCAGGGTGTAAATACAGGCAGATGTGAGCGAATTGGGAAACATCACTTCAATAATCTACCACATAAAGTCCCTCCCTGTGTTAAGTTTCTGCCCCAAGGGACAGATTTGTTCATATTAGTTGCTTAGTGATTTTGCGTGACCTATTTTATTTATATAGGTGTAACAAAAATATTAAACATACACCAAGACCTTTAGCTGCATGGACTACCTACCTATGTATACTTCACTGCGCAGCTCTTCCTCCCAGAACTATCACCACATATGAAGTTAAAAATGAACTGTGGCTGAGCACAGTGGCTCAGGCCTGTAATCCTAGCACTTTGGAAAGCTGAGGCAGGAGGATTGCTTGAGGGCAGGAGTCCAAGACCAGCCTGATCAACAGACCTCATCTCTACCAAAAAAAACAAGAGGCTCGGCACCTGTAGCTCAAGCGGCTGAGGCACCAGCCACATACACCAGAACTGGAGGGTTTGAATCCAGCCAGGCCTGCCAAACAACGACAACTACAACCAAAAAATAGCCGGGCGTTGTCACAGACATCTGTAGTCCCAGCTACTTGGGAGGCTGAGGCAAGAGAATCGCTTAAGCCCAGGAGTTGGAGGTTGCTGTGAGTTGTGATACCATGGCAGTCTACCCGGGGTGACATAGTGAGACTCTGTCTTAAAAAAAGGAAGAAGAAGAAAGAGGAGCAGGAGGAGGAGGAGGAGGAGGAGGAGGAGAAGAAGAAGGAAGAAAAGAAGAAAAGAAAAAGAAAAAGAAGGAGGAGAGGTTTGGAGAGGTGTAAATAACACTGTAGACATTTCTGACACATAATCACCACATAATAAATGTTACTTTTCTTTTACTTTTTCCTCCCTTTCCACCCCACCATCATGATGAGTGTTGTATAATAGCCAATTTCTAAAATCCTTTTTAACTCTATAATTCCACTAATAAATTCTCTGCTATACCACTTTGCTTTACTTATCCTTGGATCTATCACAGTAGCAAGTTAAGCACAGTTATTTGCCTTCCTTAATATTTGTTGCATTGAATTCAGTTTTCCCAATATAAACCAGGTTTGAGGGGAGGTATTCTCACTTTATTCCTAAAGTCTATACTCTAAATGAAATAAATCTGCTTACTAGCTTAAGGGGATATTATGAGAGTTAAGTCACAGTCTTGCAGAGCCCTGCATTGACAGGACACATGGCCACAGGACAGAAGTCTATACCACATTCACACTCAAGCTTCTCACATAGAATAAGAGGACTATTTTCTAGAATTCAGCAGCAATCTCTAGCAGTTAGCTGCATTTCAAAGGTCTCACATCAGTGTGCTATTTTTAGAACAGTGCCCACAGCTCAAAGGGTACCATTGGGGATACCTCTTTGAGCCCATATTTGGTCGTTGGCCAAATCTTCCATATCCTTCTTTAGGCAGCTTCCAAAACATCTGTTTTGATTAAAGAATGATCAGGAAAGTACTCTCACATTATATAGGAGATGGGGTCTGTTTACATGAATTGCTGGCACTATAAAACCCTGTTTAGAAGCTGAGAAGCAGTCATCAATATCTGTGCCAGCTCCAGAGAGAGGCTAGGCCATGCAAACAGGGGACCTCAGTGACCCAGTTTCTAGGAAGAATATCCCAACAATGTGGGACTGGTGATGTTACAGGAGGAAGGTCTCTATCACACAAGTGTGGCACAGATCATCCCAACTCAATATGAAACAAGAAAAGGAAATTCATGGGGAAGCCATACTCCAACCCATCCTGGGGCTCTCTTAATCTCAGTTAGCCTACATTAAGACAATTTTTCAGATCTATTTCTTCCACAATCATCTCCTTCCTCTGCCTCTTTAAGTATTAAATTCTGAACTTGAGTCATTCAAAAAGAATTTTTTTTAATTTCTCTTCCTTCCTGTCCAATTTCCAACAATATCATCCTATAATTTTGACTTATTGTCTGACATGTATGCATTGATGTTAACAGTACAAAAAGCATGTATTGTGCACCTACAATATACAAAGCACTAAGAGGCTCAGTGTGTGTTCTTGTTGTGAAGGAGCCAACAGGCCTAGTGAGAAACTATGACAGATAAAGAAATTACTACCACAAAGGAGACAAAAAAAAAAAAAAAAAGTAAGCTTCCTCAGAGTGGCAGCAGCAAAGTGCTGCCAGAATTCAAAGGAGAAAAAGATGATTTCCATCTGGGCCAGGCAGTAAAGGAACATTCCATGAACAGTTCCTTGAAGAATTTAGATGATTGATAATTATTGGGAGAAGTGTTTTTCAGGTGACAAGAATGATAGAAAAAAAGAAGCAAAACAAGTCATAAACTCAACCATCAAAACAATTCCAAAACCACGTGAAATGGCTCACACCTGTAATCCCAGTACTCTGGAAGGACAAGGGCAGAGAATCTCTTGAGCCCAGGAGTTCAAGGCTGCAGTGAGCTCTGATCCTGCCACAGCACTCTAGCCCAGTGACAGAGTAAGACACTATCTCAAAAAAAAAAAAAAAAATCCAACCTAACCCTTTCCATAGTGAGTTAGGTGACAGATAAATCCATAAAACCAGATGCACACACAAGGTCGACAGGTTTCACTGATTCCTTGGTGTAGAATGGCCTTCTGCATGATAAATCAGGGAGGGAATGCCTGGCAGAGGTGGCTGATGAGTGAGCCACCAAAGAATGGGCTAGGATTGGTGTGAACAGCAGAGAGATTTAGGTAAGTGAAACAATCAGAATAACATCTCACCTCTCTGAGCACCTTCCTCCCATTTTCCCAAACACATTCACTCATTCATTCATCAATATTTACTGAGCACCTAGTACATGCCAGGCATAGGAGAGTCAGAGGTGCTTTTAGACTATCAAAGAGGAGATAATATTAAATAACTATAGAAATAATCATGATTTAATCATAATTATGATAAATATGATAAAGAAAAAGGGCAGGGTGTTTTAAAGGTCTATAATTGTAATACAGAACTTAACTACCTCTTTAGAAGTTGTGTTTAGAAATTCCAATCAGGTGCCACCATATCCAAATGTCTCCAGACCAAGTCCATGACCCATCTTCTCACAGAACTCTGAGATTCTGTGGACCTCCTAAGTGGATTCCCTGGTCCCTTTGCTAGGGACTACCAGAAATGACATTACCAATTTATCTTCAACACTTGCTACACCAGTGGTGCGACTGCCTGCAGGAGCTGGTGCTGCTACACTGAAATAACCTTTACTACCTAGGTTTCCTGACTTCCCAGCTGCTGTCAGTGTGGACCACTAACAGCTATTCCTTCCTCAGGAAAAGTGCCTGGGCTGCCGGGATCTGCTTCTCCAGGAAATGTCCTCAGGTTGCCAGCATAAGCATGCATGTGGGCACTGCACACACAGGGGCAGCCCCACCAGCCACTGACAAACACAGGAGTACTAAAAACCAATGCTCTTTCCTCCAGGGGAAACTCCATGGTGTGATTCACATCCAGAGCTCTCTGTGGGATGTCCACATCTTTACCTAGCTTCTTCCTGGGCTCTGTCCTGCTTTCTCGCCCCCTCCCTTGGTTCCCCTGAGAGTACTTGCTCAAAAAAAACCCCATTCCAACTCTGTTTCTGGGAATCCCACCTACGACACTATCATTTTCTGACAGTTGTCAATTTCTAACAGTTATCTTTTTACTTCTCCAATTCTTTGTTTAATTAAGTTGCCAGGTAAACAGACAGACCTGGAAACCAGCAGCTGAACAACGAAGAGAAACAAACTGAAGATCCAAGATAATCAATCCCAAAGTAAAGTCTAGTAACAATGCAACAAGACACTCTACATAGAAGTTCTCACTTTTAAAGACTTCCTCCTTTATAAAGTTATGGAGTGTTCTGTTTTGGTTTAGTTTGGTTTTGGTTTGGTTTGATATAGTCTCACTCTCCTATCCTGGCTAGAATGCCGTGGCATCAGCCTAGCTCACAGCAACCTCAAAATCTGGGTTCAAGCAATCCTCTTGTCTTAGCCTCTCAAGTAGCTAGGATTACAGGTGCCACCCACAATGCCTAGCTAATTTTTCTATTCTTAGTAGAGATGGGGGTCTCACTCTTGTTCAGGCTGGTCCCAAACTCCTGAACTCAGTGATCCTCCTACCTTAGCCTCCAAGAGTATTAGGATTATAGGCATAAGCCACCGTCCAACCTGATAAAGCACTTTTAAATGGTCTTTTTCATCTCCTTCATAACAACTTTTCCCATTCGAAAGGTTTTTAATATGTAAACAATAGTTTGTTGAGGTATTATTTACACACAGTAGCATGCATAAAACTTAACACTATATTTCAACAAATTTAAACATTTAATTCATATAAACATCATCACATCTAGACATAGTCCTTTCCAGAAACTTTTTGTTAAACGTTATCTTCTGTCTCATTGCCATCACTATAACAAATTTTTATATAAATAGAATCAGGCAGTACATACTCTTTCTTCTGTCTGGATCTTCTTGTTTAACCATATGCTTTTTTAATCCTCCTCCCCGTGGCTATGTGCGTCAGTTTGTTCATTTTTATTGCTGAGTGGTATTCCATCAGATAGACATAGCACAATGTTTGTGTCCACTCTCCTACTGATGGCTACTTGGGTTTTTTATGATTTGGCAATTACAAAAAAGGCTGCTAAGAAAGTTCTTGTATATCCCATTAGAAGCATTTATAATTGGCTGTAGAAATTCTATAATAATAAATCTTCCTTTCTCATTGTCCAGTTGGAAAACAATAAATCCATTCTACAGGGAGAAATAAGTCAAAGGTAATAAAAATCTGATAAAAATCAAGACCCCATTGATGCAGAAAAAGCTTTCGTTAATATCCAGCATCCCTTTATGATCAGAACACTTAAGAAAATTGGTAAAGAAGGGACATTTCTGAAACTAATAGAGGCCATCTACAGCAAACCTACAGCCAATATCGTATTGAATGGAGTTAAATTGAAATCATTTCCACTTAGATCAGGAACCAGGCAAGGTTGCCCATTGTCTCCATTGCTCTTTAACATTGT
>CAUYPK010065437.1:0-86912 GCA_963574355.1 Loris lydekkerianus
TTTTAAGCAGAGAGAGGGAAGGAGGGAAGGAGGGGGGTAGGGCCTTGGTATGTGCCACACCTTCTGGGGGCAAGACATGATTGCAAGAGGGACTTTACCTAACAAATGCAATCAGTGTAACCTGGCTTATTGTACCCTCAAGGAATCCCCAACAATAAAATAAATAAATAAATAAATATTATGGGCAGACAGGTACCTGACTAGTATTGGTTGGTGATGATTTGAATAGAAAAATTGAAAAAAAAAAATGTTTTAAAGTATTCCTCAAATATCTCTGTTTAATTAATCCATTTTATCATAAGGGTTTTTTATCATGGCATTCTAAAAAAAATAAATTTAGTATTAATCTATGTATTAAATAAAGGGGAAAATGCTAGGGTATAAATCCTAGAAATGAGTGCTTTACAATGAAAATCAAAATGTATTTCCAAAAAACGGTATATACTCCAACAATAATTTTAGAAGTTAAATAAGATAAAATATCTATAACTAACTGATTATAGAAGATCACCTAATAATACTTCTATACCAAACAAAACATTTTGCTAGGTTTATCATCTTTGAGTCTATTCCAATATTCATATCAGCATAAATATATAAAAGTATTTCTATAAGAGCTTCAAGGTAAAAGGCAATTAGTTCACATGAATCATTAACTCAACTAAAGCATTTTCAGCTTAAAAAATTCAAAGTTTCTTGAGCTGAAGAACAAGAGCACATGTTGCCCATTTTTATTTTTGATATCTCACTCCCAAAGAGTTGTCTCATTAATACTGAAATAGGATACCATTAATTAGGCCTATTAGTGGACTTTACAATGCAGTAAATACTTTAATGGTCTTTTAAGAACAGTCAGCTCTTTAAGGGATCTACTTTTGGGGATCACTATGGTTTATAAAAAATACTGTTACAGTTTTCTCCCGTCAGTCAATAACGCCAAGTAATGTTCAAAGAAGACTTTATGCTTGTCCTTTGGGATAATAATCCCACCTTTGACACGATGATTTAACTAATATCATCTAAGACTTATAACTTGCAATAATTTTCAAAATTTGGAAAATTGTTATTATAAAAGATAATTATAGCTGGTTCATTCCACCTATGTGAGTAGCCCCATCACCATATTTTCAACGACTTTCCTACCCTCCTACATCTGTTTCTCTGATAACCAGGCAGTGTGATTATTCTTCTATGCTTCTACAAACAGGGAATCTGAATTCATGGGCTCAGAAAAAATAATGGAGAATCAATATTTTTTAAGGCAATCTGTTAAAAAAAAAATACAATTCTAGATTAATAGGTCTAATTCCCATGAAGCCTAAAGTAATTACATTGAGAACTACATTTATTTGAGGTGTACAGGCCTGGTAGGGTTCTGTCCTAAACTTTGAAATACACATTATATCATAGTATTAAGCTATATTATAGAAAGAAATAGTCCATTGTCATGTTAAAAGGTAAATTAATCAAGATAAACATCAGGTCAAATCAGTGGGAAAGTATTCCATTCATTCATTTACTCAGCACATGTTAAACGAGTCAGCTCTCTGCTAAGGGTGACAGCGGGAAACAAACTAGATGCCAATAATAAAGAAATAAAATAAACAAAGCCCTCAGCTCTTAAAGAGCTCACTTTCTAGTGGGGAAGACCTACAATTAACATATAAATAAGTATGACACATGGCAATAAGTGATACACACAAAAATAAAGCAGGGATTGGAATGTCAAGAGAAACCATTTTAACTACAGAGAGCAGAGAAGGACTTACAGGGAAGGTGACATTTGAATAAACACCTGCGGGGGTGGGGGGGCGTGGAGGGGCAGGGAGCCAGCCCTGAGACAGGTCTGGAGGAGTGTTCCAGTAACTCCAGTAACGGCAAAGGGGGTTCACAGCAAGAGAGCATGTGGGGGACCAGAAAGGACAGTGTGTCTGGAGTAGACTGTGCAGAGGGGCTGTGGAAGTGTGGAGGGAGCAGTGGTCCAAGATGAAGTTCCAGAGACAACTGGACCAGGTCCGAGGTCCCTCTAAAGACTTGGGCTTTTACAGTGAGTGAGATGGAGAGTCACAGTCTGTGTTTTCAACCATAAGAGTTCTATGATCTGACTTCAAAGGGTCTCAAGGAATCACTCTGGCTGCTTGTGCTGAGAAAAGACCACTAAGGACCTGTCAGGAGGTCACCGAGATCTTCCAGAGGAGAAAGGGTGGTGATTTGATCCCTCCTTGAACTCAGTTCTCTCCCCAAGGAGGTGGTGAGAGAAGGTCATGTTCTGGATGTCTGAAGATAGAGACAACAGGATGTGTTGACCCATTGGATGTGGGTGAGAGAAAAACCAGTCCAGGATGACTGAAGGAAGTTGCCCTAGGAAGCTGGAAAGAGGGAAACATTGTTAAATATGAAAAGGAACGGCTGGGAAGAAAAATGTAACATTAAACAGCACTGACATCTTCAACCAAATGTAGGCAGGAAATGATCCCCATTGCTTGTAATTACCCACAGGGAATGTAGCCTGAACAGAGATGGTCCCCAAATTGGAAAGCACGGCTTTCCCTGGCGTAGGTACTTACTACTCACAGATTATAAACATTGTTTCCCCCTAAAATTCAGAAACATCTAATTTTAAAAAAAGATTCTGGGAACTTGGATTTTGTTATTAATTTTAGTCACTGGCGAGTCCATCTTCAGATACAATAGTTCAATTGGAACAAAAATACACATTCAGCTCCTCCCGTGGGTCAGATGAGGTGATGGGCAGGAAGATTAGACATTCAGGACCTAATTACCCGTAGCATACACCTTCTTTGCTTGCTTTTTTCATTTTTTTCCTGGCATTTTACAATGTGCAGCCCTGTTATGAATAGGCTGTTAGGACATAAGCAGGACTGCACCATCACCAATGCGGAAACTGATTTAGCTAGAAATGATTGGCGAGCATCCTGATGCGAAAGTACCGAGCAGAGAGGGAAGAAAGGAAGGCCGGCGTATGAAATTGATGTTAAATATGAAATGTGACCTAGGAGAGCGCGGGGCCATTCGTATTCACTATGTAAAATGTTTTCCATTACAGGCGCATTTCAGCCCTGCTTTCTTCTATATTAGGAAAATCAGATGTGCCACTTAGAGATTTTGCTGGGGCTCTGAGGCTCAGATGCTCAGGGCAGCTGTACATCAAAGCGAGATGGCTATGCTAACTTTAGACCCCAGAAGGAGGAAAACACAGGAGATGGATTTAAAATGTCACTAAATCAAAATGACTCTGGCAGTACATTAAATTGGCAGAATTAATCAAAGGGCTAACTTTGAGAGTGTTCGCTAAGGTAAAGAGGAGAGCATCTTACTGTCATCGGAGTCCTCAGAGACAGGGAAGCCACGTGTGACACTCTCTTCCCATCTCGTGACACCCCTGTCAGCAGCCACTCAGTGTTACAGTGCACTGTGTCCTGGCATTCCCAGTTTAGCCTTCATCTACCCAGTTTAGTTCAATTGTCTTTAATTTTCAAGATTTTATTGTATGGATCCAACTTCTCTTTCCCTTTTATTAAAAAAAAAAAAAAAAAAAAAAAAAGTCCCCATTACCCATAAGGAAAATTTATGTACCATTTCTTATCTTATTTTTCCTTCTTATTTATAGTATTTTTTAAAGGATTCAGGTTGAAATACTATGAAAAATGTCCATTTTCACTCATTTCTTTTGGAAGTACTTAGCACATTTGCCTTTTTTCATTAGTATTGATTTGGAGGGATTTTTCTTAGTTTTTTGTCCATTAACAAAACATTCATTTCTTCCATTTTTATGGATAGGTAAAGTACTAGGAAGTCACCCAGGATTGGAAATTAAACCTGCAATGCTTCTTTCTGGCCCCTCCTGACCTTTCAGATCAACAGGATTTTACTTTTGAGTGCTTTAAAGCTTCAGAAACCAACCCAGTAAGGGCACTGGAATGCACCCTACCTCTCCCACCCAGTGAGCTGGACAAAGGACCTGGCCTTCTTTGTATATGCTAATCAAATCTCTCACCAGCCCCTGCTTCCGCCCAGCAAAGAGCAGGAAATCTCAAGTTTTCAGCCAGTCTTCAATTTCCTAGTCATGGCCTTCAATTCCCTTCGGTCTTTCTGCTTCGGTGCTAGCAGGCTGTGTTGGGCCGCCCTGGCAGCCCAGAGCACCCGCGTGACTGAGAGGGAGGTGAAGGCTGCCACACTGTCCTGGCTCAGGAAAGTCCATGTCACCCTGAAAAACATGCCTCTTCCTGGCCCTCACTCCCACGGTGTTTACTAAAGCCAGATTTTTTTTTTCTCTTTTCATTATTTTTTTCACTCTTGGTCGTGACTTTTAAGCCTATAAACTAATAAGTTTGGGAAGAGCTGTTTTAACCAGCCTTACAGTGAGCCTCGCTCTGATTGACTTTTAAAAACAATTTCCATTTGCCTTTCATGTCGGCCACAACATAAAAGTGATTTGTTGGGTGTCACTAATGACCTTTCACTGGAGAGCTTGAGTCAGATCCCTGACGACAGTAAACAGCATCTGTCAAAATCTTCCTGCAGCACCTTGCAGCCAAGAGCAGTCTTTCCAGTTCTCACTCCTGCCAAGTTAATCACATCCCACACAGCACACAACACACACACACACACACACACATCACACCCATGCACACACATCCCACACAAGCATACACATCCCACACAAGCATACACATGCACACACCATATCACACACATCACATACATCGCATGCACACTCATGCACACACATCCACACACATGCACACACATTGCACACACCATGTCACACATATGCACACACATCACATACATTGCATGCACACTCATGCACACACATCGCACATGCATACACACACATTGTACACACAACATACACGTGCACACACACATTGCACACACGTCCAAGAGATTTACATGTGTACTTTTGGCACTTCTAGTTGATACAGATAAAAACTGGGGCATTCTAAAGAAAAGAGAAACTTGCCTGAAATTATGTAAAATAATCATCTCTTTTTCCACTGGTATCTATGTTTGCAGTGTGAAATTTTAGAGACATAGTTAACAAAAAAAGTTACCTGCCTGGCGCCTGAAGGAATCCATCATCACATATTCTGCATTCTCCCTAAAACTGGAAGCAGCAGAGATACAGTCATGGGGCAGAAACACTGGAAAGGAGCCTATCTGGACAGAACAAGACCCAAACAATCTTATACCATCTTCCAGACAATAATTTGTTCCTGAAAAGAAATCTATTTCTCAAAAATGTAATTATAGTCCATTTCGATGGAAAACTGACCAGCGTTTATGTCAAAGTATCAAATCCCATTAAAATGGGCTCAATTATCTCAATAGCTAACACTCATTGTCAGAACACGACCCAGCGAGGTGTTTTCCCTTCATTAATTACTCCACAAAATGGTTGTCCGGCTGCTCTTTTTTTTGCTGTTTGTTTGAGGTCTCTTCTGTGTTAGTGTAAAGGCCATGCTCACAGGAAGACATTCAGGACCAGTGACACTCTCTGTCTGTAAGTCAACAACCTTCCATGCAGAAAGATAAAAAATTACAATAGAGACGAAATAAATGAATGAAAACAACACAGTAATCTCACACTCACTGAATCGGGGGTTCTCGGAATGGCCGTGCTGTAATAAGTGTCTCTGGAAAAATATCAAATTCATGTAACAAGTTGACAACTGTGAAAACGACAGTGCCAAGAACGCCTCTCAAGGCACACAGAGCTTATAAGGTACACATAAATTGGTCCTTATAAAGTGGGCAGAAATGCCTCAAAAGGCAAAATACTAAAAGATGTATTAAATGATATTCAGAATAAAGTCAAATTCTTAGAAATCCAAATAGAAAAATGTTAGTTTCAAAGGGGGAAGTAAAGGAGACGGAGAGTTTGGGTACTTAACTGGTTTTATCCTGGCTATATTGGATATACAACACGGCGGTAAAAATTGAGAAGGCTTGTGGAACCTTGTGAAGCTCGCCCTTGGGAAATAAGCAGTGACTTTTGGGGGGCCATGGAGCCCTCTGGAAAATCTGATCAGAGCTATAGGTCTTTTCCCACAAAAACCCATACAATACACACAACATTTATCTTATAATTTCCAGGGTTTAAGAATTCCCTAAAACTCATTCGTGATTGGAGAACTTCATTAAAGAACCTTTGTTCTAGAAATGGAAACAATTAAAATTCCAAGTTTCTCTTTTCTGTTGAATCAAACAGTCTGTTTGCAGTGACTCACTATACATAAATAAATCCATAAATGAGCAGAGATGGCAGTGATCCTCCTCTGGGGACGATGGATTTGATGACTATAAGCAGTTAATTATCTTTTGGAAGTGCTCTGTTAATACCTTCCACCAAAACTTAAATTCAGACTACTTCCTGGGTATGAATTAAGGTTATTAGAGAGTTGCATTAACTCGTGCAACTCCAGGCTATTTGGTAAAGTAATTACAAGTTTGCCTCAATTTTATGCAATGGCTATCTGTTCTGAAATTCTGAGCAAACAAAACAGTATGTGAATCAAACCATGTTTGAAATCTACTTAGCAAATAAGCTTTGCTTCTTAGAAGAAATTGTATGGTGAGTCTTTTGGTAGAAAACTAATCATAACCTAAAATGTTTTGTAAAGTGTGTATATATCAGTTTTGCTGAAATGGAAAGCTCCTGAACTAATTTGCACATAGTACCCTGAGCAGGCTTATAAACTCATCCTCAAATTCTGCTTTGAGGATGAAAGTTTTTTCGTCCCGCCTATGCATGTGTTGACTTAAAGGTATTATACTTGATCATGTGACTGCACCTTCAGGATACTTGTGCAGCAATTATGACTTTTTTTTAAACACCAGAATTTATTTATTTATTTTTTGACAAGCAAAATCTGCAATATTTAATTTTCTTTCCCCAAACCAAGACACTGACATTAGGCTGATTTCCCCTTACAATGTTATTTTCTACAATAGAAGCTGGGACACATACAAACACAGCCCACTGAACTGGAAGTCGTGGTGATAACATTCTGCTACAAAGGAGGGAATTAAAGATAAAAAGATCCCTCCTCCTATCTTCTCAATCACCTCTCTAAAGATGGAGGAAAACATGCACATTCTCCTTCCTGGCTGATCATGGAGGCAGATGTGGGGCTAACAGAAAAAAATAAAATAAAATAAATAAAAATCCTAAAATATTGTAGACCTTTATTTTCTCTACATCTCCAAGTAAAAACATTAAACGTTCAAGAAGATTCCAAACTGGCATTGCATAGACCAATTCCTTCCAAAAACATCTCTAACATGTTCTCTCCATTTCTCTCTCTATAGAATTTGAAATCCAGGAGCTAAGGGCACCTAACACAGGAATTTAACAGTAGAGTTTTCTTTCTCATGTCTTGTATTGACCTTGTCTTCTTGGTTAGCTTTTCAATAGCAAGGCCCTTTTCTTTTGCTTCTCTTTTGTCCTCCATAGTGTCTGGCCAAAGGAGGAACAATGGCTTTTAGTGGTGTTAGAGATGGACTGCAAAGAATGGGGAGGATTTAGATAAATGGATGAGAAAGAGAAAAACAATCCAGACCAGGCAATCAGAAGCAAAGACTCAGAGGTGGGAAGGAAAATCTAGAGTTGGGAATAAATTAGATGTCCCAGGCAAAAGACTCAGAGATGAGATGGGGTAGATGGCTGGCAGGCCAAAGACAGCATCCAATCAGAAAGAGAGCTTAACAAACATTAGTTGGTGTTATTAGACCAGATGATATTTCAGTAATTTAAGTGTGTGTGTGTGTTTGAGAGGACAACATGGGGTTCCTGATATTTTCTTTACTTATATTCTGGCACTTTCTCCATTCGAGCCAAACAGTGCACAGTCAGTTGCAGGAACAGTTGACATAAAAAAAACTCTTTTGAGGTTAAAAGCCTGGCCTTTTAGGTCTCAGAAGCTCAGGCCCTAAAAGAATAGAGGCAAGAAAGCTATATGAGATAAGGGAAGGTTTCCCACCCCTCCCCACCCAAGGGCAGATAAGATTCCCTGAGCCCAAGGGCTACAGATGGTTAGTGAGTGGTGGAAAGTAAAGGAGAAGCAAGCAAGGAAGAGGTCAGTCTATCCACGTGAGATGATTGGGCCAGGACGTTTGTAAAGAGCAGAAATGGTATTCACATCAGTTAATACACCAGTAAAGCTAACAGCAATCACAGTGGCATCTGCAAACAATTGTTGAGCGCTAACCACATGCCTGTTCAAGCACCTTAAATGTATTAAACTTCATTGCATCCTCACAACACCCCTAGAAGTAGATATTGTGTGTTATCTCAATTTTGCGAAGTTTCATGGAGATGTTAATTAATTTTAGAAACTCACACAGCTTAGTATGTATTGGAACAAGAAGTAATGATTTGCAAAACTGGTATTTTAGAAGATTTATCTTGCTGTCATGTGCAAGATAGACTAGAAGGGTGAAAAGACTGGAATCAAGGCAAGTGCTTAGAAACTATTGTAGTAATCAGGGAAATGATGTATCCTGAGGGTCAGGGCCTTTGACCCTTTGGAGGGTCAAAGATGACACTGATAAACCTCAGAAAACAGTATTCCAAAAGAAGGCCTTTGACCTTCTCCTACCCTCCTGTCTCTCAGTCCCCATTCTTCCCTGAAGGTAGCCTCAGAAACTACAATCACTCTTTACCAAGGCAGGTCATAAATGCCAGAACCCCTGTTTGCAAAAACCAGACATAAAACCTAATTTATTCTGTATAGAAACTGGCCATAAAGAAATTCGCTGACTTACCTTGACCATAGGTCATAGACCCCTATTCCAGAAAGGGCCCTGCCTCTGTCCCAGAAGAATAAAGGCAAGTTCAAAGACTCTGAGAGGAATCTAGATGGACAGGCCTTGCTGGGTTTCCCTACTCAGTCTGCTAGCATTACATCAGACCTTTTAGGTCTTTTCTACATAGCTGTCTTTGCTATGTCGAACCTAAGCATAAAAATGGAAAATTTCCTCTGTATCTTTGACTCTTCATTCTGAAGGCACTCATGTATAAATATTAAATAAAATTATATGATTTCCTCTTACTAATCCACCTGCTTTATTTTGGTGATTTTTCAGTGAACCTTTATGAGGTCAAGGGGCCTCACTCCATACACCAGCAAAGTGTCTGAGAAAAGATCAGAAATTCAAAGAAGCATCCTGTTGAGGATGGGGGAGTAAGTTGTTTTGGAAATGAGTTTGGATGTGATCCTATCTTGATGTCATTGTAAAGACCAAAATATAGTAGATGCCAGATGCAGAGATTCACGCCTATAATCCCAGCATTCTGGGAGGCTGTTGCAGGTTAATTGCCTGAGCTCACTTGTTCATGACTAGCCTGAGAAAGTGCAAGACCCCATCTCTTAAAAAAAAAAAAAAAGGCACCTGTGACTCAGTGGGTAGGGTAACGGACCCACATAACAAGGGTGGCAGGTTAGAACCCAGCCCTAGACAAACTGCAACAAAAAAAAGTAGCTGGGCATTGTGGCAGGCACCTGTAGTCCCAGCTACTTAGGAAGCTAAGGCAAGAGAATAACCTAAGCCCAGGAGTTGGAGGTTGCTGTGAGTGTGACGCCGCAACACTCTACTGAGGGCAATAGTGAAACTCTGCCTCTAAAAAGAAAAAAAAAAAAATACAGTAGAATCTCCACAGTTGACCACCTCCTTACATTGACCACCTCCTTAAGCTGACCTAATTTTTATAGACCAGACATGCACCACATGTATATATTGGTACCTAATTCCTTATGTTGACCACCTCTGTGTGTTGACCAGTTTGTTACAGTCCCATGGGTGGTCAACTTATAGAGTTCCTACTGTACATCAAAGACAATCATGTCTCAGCCATTTATAATCAATAAGTAATTCACCAGCAATTTCTCATCTCATAAAATAGTTGGTCGATAATTAATGCCTTTATCTAATTGCTTATGTTGCAAAATTGAGAATATTATGACATGATACTAAATTGAGACCAGTGAAGGCTCTGAGGATACGTAACTTCAAAGATTCCTTCTTAAAAATCATACACATAGAAATCTGTAACAGAGTACAGAGCCTGGAATTAACAAAATCAAAATTTAAGAATAGTTGAAAAGACCAAAGTCCTATGGTAGGCAGAATAGTATAGTCCCTTAAAGATGTTCTTTTAGTTTAAGATGCTATAACAAATTACCATAGACTGAGTAGCTTAAACAATAGACTTTTATTTCTGATAGTCTAAAACTGAGAAGTCCAAGATCAAAGCACAAGGAAATCCAGTGTCTGGCAAGAGTTCACTTCCTAGTTCATAGACAGCTGTGTTTTCATTGTATTCTCATGTGGCAGAAAGGGGGCTAGGCAGAGGTCTCTTTTATAAGGATATTCATTCCATCCATGAGGGTTTCACCTTCATGACTCAATTACATTCCATAGGCCCATCTCTTGAGGGTTAGGATTTTAATGTATGAATTTTGGGGAAACACAAACATTCACTCCATAACAGATACCCACAACCTAATCTCAAGAACCCATGAATATTTTAGGTTCTTTGGCAAAGGGAAATTAAAGTTGCAAATGAAATTAAGGTTGTTAATCCCCTGACCTTAATTAGGAAGATTGTTTGAGCTAATCCAAGTGGGCCCAATGTAATCACAATAGTCCTTAAAAAGGGAAGAGGGAAACAGAGATGACATGGTGAGAAAGATGGATCAACATTGTTGGCTTTGCAGATGGAGGAAGGGGCTACAAGCCAAGGAATGCAGGTGGTCTCTAGAAGCTGGAAAAGGCAAGGAAACAAGTCTCCCCTACACTTTCCAGAAAGGAATGTACCCTGCCAGTGCCTTGATTTTAGCCCAGTGAGACCCATTGGGGAATTCTGACATCCAAATGGCAGATAGCACATTTCTGTCATTTTAAGCCACTAAATTTATGGTAATTTGTTACAGCTGTCATGGGGAATTAATACAGTAGATGAGAAAATAAACTGTTTCTCAAGGTAATTCCGATTTTTGTTTTAGCAACATATCTATGGACTGACATTTGCCTACACAAAGCAAACAACACTAACAAAGGATGGACCACAGGTTGCCATTTGTATTCTTGACAATGGGGGCAGTCTTAACTGAATCAAGCTGAATAACTCCTATCTGGGTCATATTCTAGTCCTCATTTACATCGGAAAAACACACTGGCAACAGTTTTCCTGCATCCTCGGAGGTACCTGCTTCCATTTATCAGGATGTAGCCCTATACAAAAAAAAATGACCAAAATGTAGTAATCTGCCTGAACAGAAAGGAAACGTTCCTTTGTCTCAGCTGCACAATATGAGGGGAAAATGCCTTGCTCACATAAGAGGCTCTAAAGCTATATCAATAGGTGGTTGGCATAAAGAGGAGAAAGGTCAGAGTTGTCACCTTATTTTTTTCCTGCCAGCTTCCTCCTTTCCAGGGTGTACTATAGGTCCATTCTCTCAGACAAAAGGCACAACTCTTTCTGCCGATGCTTCAGCATTATTCTCAGCAGGTTGCTGGGTTTGGAGTCATGTGGTCACTTGAAGATCAATGCAGCCTTTAACTTTATTAAGTAACAAGACAAGAGAATTCCAGAGGCTGTAGTCCAACACGAATTCCTTTAACCAAGTCCCAAGGGTGATCACACAAGTGATGTCATCTTGGAGTATAAGATGTAATCTGCCCCAATCAGAGGTCAGAAAGTAGAGGACTGTTGAACTTGGTAAAAGAGCTTTTATCTTATCTTTGACAAGTTACTGCTCAGGGAATCTCTGAAACAGCCAGCATTATGCTACTTCAGCACTAGCACCTGCATAAGAAACTGTGTTACTCACTTGCTTAACTTTAGTTGGTGATGGGTGAACAGAGATTGTCTAATAGAATAAATTAATCTCTGGTCACATCATAAACCGACCTCAAAAACTTAAGCATCTTCCTAAGTGGAAAAATAGAAACAGTTGGAAGCCAAGTGGGAATCTGCATCAGCTTCAGAGAACTCCTATTGCCAAGAAGTCCTTAAACCTAGAGTTTCTCCTCCTGTCCAGATGGTCAAATAATTAATAATCAACCAAGAGTTACTGAGAGTTTAACAAAGCATGGTGGGGGGACCCTGTCAGCATAGGATGTGCCTAATGCCTTCAAGAAATTTGCAATTAAGTTAGGGAAATCAACCGTGGGAAGGTTAGGATGAGTAATTGCACATGTCTTTGTGTCTTTATTGGCTGTACTGTTACTCCATGGGACAGTGTGTATCTTGTACTGATATATCCAGTAAATAGTACAAAGTAGGTACTCAGAACTGTGTATGAACTTGTTTAAGACTGAAGGTCCAAATGTGTGACCGTAGCATGAGAATTTCCACACAGTAGTGGTTTGGGAACCACAATATGCTTAGAAGTGAAGCTAAAGGACACAGTTGTCACATCTTATACATATGACTGAGAACATGTCAGTTGCACATCACAAAGACATATGTGTATGTAAGTGTGCACAGACACATCTGTATGTAAGGTGGAGACGCCCATGGACATGTTAGGATTATGGGCAAACTAATCTGCCCTCTAGGTCTCCCTGTTGTTCTCCATGAGATTCAGCACAAAGAGAGAGAAGTTTTAGCTAGTTAAAAAAGATCTCATGGAAAATAATTTGTTTTTCTTTTTTTACAAAAAGGAGTGAAAGACATGCCCCACTTAACAGTTCTTGATATCTTACTATAGGAAGCATAAGATTAAACAAACAAAAAAAAACTATATGGGGGCAGAAGAGTGGCCAACACATAGAGAATATTTTGCAAGTATTTTATAAAATTTTATAATAAATAATTTGTAAATAAAGGTACATTTACCTACAGTTTCCCATTTTCCCTATGTATGGTGACTTAAGGGATGACGTCTAGGATCCCTTGTATGCATGTTGCTTTGGTTTTGTTCCACAAGTTCCCGGACATTGTTCTCAAGCCTTTCTCTGGTTGCTCTGAAAAATCTAATTGTACCCATTAAATGATGTTTCTAGGAGGTACCAAAGATTTAGGATACCACAAACATTATTGAAAAGACAAAGCATTTTGTCAAACCATTGTTTCTAACTTGCTGTCTCTCCTCTCCATTTTCCCCAGAGTAATTCCTCCCTATTCTTGTTCTCTTATTCAGCGTACCTTCTCTGACTTCTAAAGGCAAGGTACCCATGTCAGTTCCCTACACTGCCATAACAAAGTATTGCAAACTGGATGGTTTTAAACAATAATATTTATTGTCTCAGTGTTTGGGAGGTGGAAGTACAACATCCAGGGGACAGCAGACTCCCCCCCCCCCCCAAACCTGTAGGGGTCAATTCTTCCTTGCCCCTTCCTAGCCTCTGGGGGTGGCTGTCAATCCTTGGCATCTGTGACCTTTGAGATGCACCACTCCAGTTTGTCTGTCTTCACATGTCATCTTCCCTGTGTCTCTCTCTGTGTCTTCACCTGGCCATCTCATAAGAATAGCACTGACACTGGATCGGGAGTATGACTTTCTATTTCTAGTGACTTCATCATATGAGTATGACCTCACCTCAGCTAATTCAATCTGCAATGACCCTATTTCCAAATACAATCTCATTCTGAGATACTGGTGTTTAGAACTTCAGCATACTTATTTTGGGATGAGGGAGACAAATTTTAACCTATGTAATAAGACCACATTCTTTGGAAACAGAATTTACTCCAAGAATTTATCAACTCTATTTGCTTTTGCACTCCTTATGCCTTTAAGAGCACTTGATGCATCTTAGATGCAGTTGCAAAGGAAATCCAGTGTGACGGCGAAGCAACCTTTCCAATGAGAATGACTTAAAATTCAGGATTTCTTTTAAAAAGCACGTGCTAAGGCTTCAGCAAGTTGCTGAAATAACCAGAGCTAGAGGAGACAAGATTCTGGAAAGGGAAGAATTAGAAGAAGGTACACTGATACTGTGCAATTGTTTTGATGAGTAAGAGCACATAGATCTGGGTTATGTCCAGGAAGAAGTCACTGCTGAGGAAAGATAAATGAGCAGAACGTTCTTCTGTTTTGTAAGGTTAATGGGACAAAATTTGAGACTTAAACAGCCGAGTTACTGGTAACACGAAAGAAAAAATGAATTCAGCCTGATAATACAGCAAGTTTTTCCCTTAAAATATTTGCCAAATTCTGAAGCGAGGCAAGGAGTCTTGGATACTATGCAGATAAACTGAAAGTCAGGGCAGAGTTTTGAGGATTCAGTTGTTAAAGAGAACAGAAAGGACAAGAGTTTTGGGTGGCTGCCTGCATGAAGGACTCAGGGAAATCTTCAAGCTCTCAGGAAGATTAGGTCTTGAGAATGAAGATGAACCATAAGAAGAATGAGAATTACCAAAATTGAAACAGACTCCTCCTGGACTAAGAAATAGCCCCAAGTCCATTTGTATAGCAGAATAAAGGGTAAACTACGGCTGGAGGAAAACAACATCACTTGGAGCCACTACAATTTGATTTTATATACAATGTCTGGCAAATAATAGAAATATTGCTAGGTATGCCAAGAAATAGAACATGTCCAAACACCCCCAATAGTGAAATATGAAATAGGTCCATAACTGATCCAGATCATTAGGGTTAACAGAATTAAAAAAAAAAAAAAAAAAAAAAAACCTTGTAATTATTTTTAAGTTTTTGAAGAAATGAAAAGATGAAGAATTTCAACAAAGACTTGAAATGTATTTTTAAAAATCAAATGAAAATTCTAGAATTAAAAAATAAAATTACTAAAATGTAGAGCTAATTGGATAGACTTAACACTGCAGAAGCCACACAAAAGACAAAATTATTTAATTATAAGACAAGTCACTAAAACCATCCTAATTAAAGAATAAAGAGGAAAAGAATAAAAATACAGGAAAGAGCATAGATCCATGTAGGACAGAAAAGTCTAAAAAATATACATAATTGACAGCACAGGAGAGAGGAGATAAGAGAAGCAACATTTGAAGACAAAAACATACGGTTTGAAGAATTCTGAGAACCGTAAACAAGGTTAATACAAAGAAAACTAGATGTAGCCACATCAACATCAAACTATAGAAATCCAAAGACAACAAAGACATCTTAAAAGTAGACAGAGGGGCTGGGGAAAGACCTTATCTTTAAAGTAGCAATCGTAGGATTCCTAGCTAACTTCTCATCACACACGATGAAAATCAGAAGACGGTGGGATCATCACATCTTTGCAGGGTTGAAAGAAAACAACCGACAGCCAAGATTTCTATACTCTAAAATGAAGGGAAATTTTGTAGCATGTTTAAAACCAACTCACCAAACAGCAAGAATACATTGCTAGCATATCTGAACTAAAAAATAAAATTACTACAAAGATTTTTTTTTTTTCAAGCAGAAGGAAAATGATCTCAAAGAGCAACACTGAAATGCAGGAAGTCATAAAAAGCAAACATTTTCAAAAATCTGCCAGTAATCTCTATAACAGGAAGGAGTTCAACAACAAACAGGCAGTCCCTGGCATGCTAATTATCTCTTAGTAAGCATTTTAACAGCTAAAATAACAACATTACCTCCACCTTACTCCAAATGCACAGTTTCCTCACTCTCATCCTCACTTGACTCAGAAACATTTTACATTTCTAAAAAATCCATTAACTTTAAAAGAAAGAAAAGGGCAATTCGAATACTGAATCTACATGTATTTCTGGCTCTGGAAAGAAGTCTTAAGGAGATAGATGACTTCCAACTTTTGCTTCCACTTAATATTTTCTCTTACTCTGAAAGACAAATGATCTCAAGTAATCTTGATTGGGGAAGAATAATCTCCTTAAGGAAGGAACATCACAGACCATTCACTGAGATCACTGAGAACCATTTAGACCTTTTTACTATATTTAGTGTTATCTTCACAATAGGAAGCTGGGGTGAGGGGAAAAGGGATAAGAGAACTCTCCCTTCTCTCCTGGACTCCTTCATAACTCTTTAGAGGCCTTTCATTACAAGGGGCCACCAAACATATTCAATCAGGAACCATCTGAAAGGCTTGAAAGCCACTCCAAGGTTTAATAAGCTCTATGAGACTTTCCCCAACCTGTTCAATGATGCCTGAGATCAGATGACAGGGAAAAGGAAAAAATGGCCTTACCCAGTAAAATGATGTTGTCTGCATACCTTTTTATCCTAGAGGCATCAAATGTGATAAGCTTTCTTGGCTGCTGTCCTTCTGTGTGCAGAACACATTGGGTAGCTTTCTTCATGGCACATAAGCTCCCTGCAATGAAAGTCTCTGCCCTGAATGGGGTTTCTGAGCATAGACATTTTCCTGCATCTTATTTGCCGCTTTCTACAATAAACCCACTCCCACACAAATACATATTTTCATTACTTTATTTTTAGAAATGCAATTTGAAGAGGAGAAAGTGTGATTTGACATTCTAATTGCAGTGGATTCTCTCCTCTGAGTCTCTCTAGGATCTGGCTGAAAATACAACAATTTTCGCACTAGATTTCAGCACACCAGTCATCAGTTCCACTTAGCCCTATTACGAGCCATGTGCATTACAGTCACAGAAGTAGTGCCTTCCCACACATTCATTAGTCAAAATGCATTGTGCAACACAATTGCTGTCCATTACAGCATTAAGTGCCTTGTCTGGAGTGTGAGGGTAGGAACCAAGTTGAGTGTTTTGTAGTCCAACCAATTGGGCTTTCAGGTTACCCTCCAGTCCTAAATTAGCCTCTGTTCCTTCAAGCCACAAGCACCTTATTCTATGTATTGCATCAACAGTTTTAAAACTAACAGGACTCTCAGAGTAATTGATTTCCCAGCTAGGAGAAATTTTGTTGCCTGACTATAACAGAACTAAATATAATTCCAAGCAAAGATGGAGGCTGTCTTAAAACTAGGAATGTGTTGCTCTACTCATCTCTCCTATCTTTCCCAATTTCATTTTTTTCCCAACCCTTTCTGCCTTCATCTCCCCCCGCCCCTCCGATCTATTCTTTCATGAAAAATTATCTTAGCATCTAAGATGCTCCAGATAGTATTTGAGGCACTGAGAAGTCAAAGATGAATAAGCCACAGCCCCATTCTTGTTGTGGAGACGGACCAGTGTGAAAAATAATTAAAATGCAAAGTGAGACAAATGAGCTAGACTCTGCTTGGCAAAGATGTGTGGGAAGGGAGCAGGTGGGAGATGAATTCCAGCCAGAAAGGAAGGGGGCTGCATAGCTTGCTTCTTAATTAGGTCCTAAAGTAGTCCTCAGCTTGGTCTGAGCATGCTGGTGGCAGGCAGGACTGGTATAAGTTGATTTGCATTTGGGTTGTTGGATCTAAGGAAAGTGATCAGTGACTGTAGGAAGGGTCTGTCTTATAGTGTCTTATCAGCAAATATTCATTTAGCATTGACTACAAAGCAGGTACTTTACTAGGGGGTGAAGACATATGGTGAACAAAACAGAAGTGGCTTCATCCCACCATGATGCTAGAGGCATGAGTATTGGCTTCCTGCCTTCTAGGACCTGTAACTGAGTAATGTGGAGTCATAAGCTATAAGTAGATGCTAGAAGTGTTTATGGAAGTCTTGGGGAGACTGAGGAACAGCAAGGCATGGGCAGGGTCACTTTGGGCCCCCATGACAAACCACAAAGGTGAAGGAAAGACACCTTCCCCTACAAAGCCATCCATAGGCTTTGGAACTTCAATAATTGGAGTGCTCAGCACTGTTGTTATAGACATCTGTGTCAGAGTCCTCCAAAGAAACAGAACCAATAGGAGACACATATATAGAAAGAGATTTATTTTTAAAAAATTGGTTCATGCAGACTGTTGGTGACTGGCAAGTCTGAAATCCACAGGGAAGGCCAGCAGGCTGGAAACTCAGAAAACTCCAGATTTTCATATTGTAGTCTTGAGGCAGAATTCTTTCTTCTTGATTTTGTCTGAAGGCTTAAGATGGATTGGATGAGACCCTCTCAGATTATGGAGGGTAATCTACCTTATTTAAAATCAATAACCATAAATGCTAATCATATTTACAGTCTTTCTCCACAGTAACACCAGGACACTATAGTCTAGCTAAGTTAAGACCTAAAATAAACCATCACAGCATGGAATAGGGGATCCTTAAAGGACTCATATTACAGACAGTTATTCCCACCAAAGACACAGGATGCCACCAGGGGTAGCAGGAGTGACTGGTTGTGATGAGGGGTCATAACTAAAGAACATGAGGACACTTCCAAAAGGCTTGGGTAGAAAGGATTACGCAGGTGAAAGTAGAACCATCAAATTGTTTTATTATCTTTGAGACCTCATTAACCTGGGGAAAGACTTTGTACCTATGTTGTGTAAGCATCTCAATGGTGGCAAGATCACAGGATGTGTGAACTGTTTGTTGCAGAAGTGCTTGTCATCGTCTGTTTTCTGTTGCTATAACAGAATACCTGAGACTGGGAAATTTACAAAGAAAAGAGGTTCATTATGGCTCAGAGTTCTAGAGGCTGGGAAGTCCAAGCCCAGGGAGCTTCATCTCGTGAGGGTTTCATGCTGCTTCATAGTATAGGCGCAAATCAAAGGGGGGAAGTAAATTCATATTTAAAAAAGAGGGGAAATAAAGTAGGCTGGTATATTTTATAACAAACCACTCTCATGAGAATTGACCAAATCCCTTCTTGAGAAAACTAACACATTCCCTTCATGAGGGCAGAGCCCCTGTGAGTTAAACACCCTCTATAAGTCTCCACCTTCCAATACTGCCACATTGAGGAATTGAAGTTCCAACATACAAACTTTCAGGGACACACTCAGACCACAAAAAGCTGTGAGGATGGAAGAAGAGCAGAAATGTGTGGGTCCCACATACAAGGGAGCTCTTTGTGATGGGGATGGGATAACACAAAACCCCGACTGGGGCAGAATGAGTGTGAACCTCTGCTTTGACTGTTGTCTGGTGTAGGTTTCCTGCTGTACCACTTAGTACAAGACCATTAAGACAAACATTGTTTTTGTTCCTTAGTTTCAAAGGCTCACACCTTGGGAGGAATGGACTTCGGGTTATTTTGAGATAAAAATCCTTCTTTCAAGCTCCTATGATCTTGGAATGATTCACGAACGAATCAGTAGTAACAAGCTTAACAGAGACCTCTGGGCTTAGGAGCACAGGCTGAGAACATAATCATATATGTATT
Organism: Loris lydekkerianus; assembly: GCA_963574355.1. Lineage (NCBI taxonomy): Eukaryota > Metazoa > Chordata > Mammalia > Primates > Lorisidae > Loris > Loris lydekkerianus. The sequence goes on from CAUYPK010065437.1 coordinate 19,203, forward strand.
CAAGGTTAAGTTGGAGATGATAAAAGAGCCCTGTATATAAATATGGTCCGCTTGTGAGGATGTATCCATGTGTAATTTTTTTCCTCAAACCTACTTCTCTACCTTCTCTTTCTTTGAAGTCAATGTCACCATTCAGCCAATGAACCAGCCTAGAAGAAGCCTGAACTGCTTTCACTCAAGGTTAGTCAATCACCAAATTCTGTTGATTTTACCTCCTGAAAAATCTCATAAACCCAAGCCTCTCTTCTTCATCCTGTTATTACTCTTTGAACCTGGTCTTCTTGCCTCCAGCTCTCAGTCACCTCCAACCCAAACTTCATTTTGCCAATCAGAAGGATGGTTCTAAAATGAAAATCCAACACTGCCACTTTCTCTGTCCCCAGAGTTTTTAGGATAAAGAAGAAACCTCCTTTGGGGAAACCAGGTCTTTGTCATCTTGTCTTTGCATTCTTCACCCACCTTACTCTGCACATAGCTATGTGTTACTCTGACAATTAAGTTCACAAACTTCCCACTGTGTGCAGAACTGTTGAAAGCATTGCAAAAATTTATCAAATTGTGGCTCAGTGCCTAGAGCACAGTGGTTGCAGTGCTGGCCACATGCACTGAGGCTGGCCATTTGAATCTGATCCAGGCCAGCTAAAAACAATGACAACTACAATAACAACAACAACAATAAAAATAGCCGGACATTGTGGCGGGAGCCTGTGGTGGGCGCCTATGGTCCCAGCTACTTGGGAGGCTGAAGCAAGAGAATCTCTTAAGCCCAAGAGCTTGAGGTTGTTGTGAGCTGTGATGCCACGGTACTCTACCAAGGGTGACATAGTGAGACTGTCTCAGAAAAAAATAAAATTGTCGAATTGTGCATCAAAAGCATCAGATGACTGTAAGAAGCACAGCAGACCCAGTAAACATTGATAGAGAAACAGGAAAATCTTAACTGAAAATGGTGGCATGAGAAAAGTATGTGCAAAAATGGGCTCCTGAATTATGATAACGTACCAACTCACAGGGCACTGCCTGTGAGGGACATTTTTAGCCAGTAAACAAATAACTGTATTGGAACACCCTTCCTACTCACCTGATATGGCCCCAAGTGATTTTTTTCTTTACCCAAAGATAAAGGAAATATTGAAAGGAAGACATTTTGATGAGATTGAAGACATTAAGGGTAATATGATGACAGCTTTGATGGCCATTTCAGATAGAGTTCCAGAATTGCTCCGAATGATGGACTAGGTGCTAGCATTGGTGTGTAGCTTTCCAAGGGGGGTACTTTGAAGGTGACCATGATGATATTCAGCAATGAAGTATGTATCACTTCTTCTAAGATGAGTTCCTGAACTTAATTGCCAGATCTCATATCACTCACTCAGATTTCTTGCTTTTTGTAAATCTCTACACATTCCCCACTCCCTGGAATGCTCTCCCTTACTTCTCTGCTGAATTAACTCCTTCTTTTAAGACTCAGACAAGAGAGATAAATTTCCTCCAAAACAGCCTGGTCTGAGTTGGGTGTTTCTCCCCTAGCACAGAACTATTTCCTAAGCCACATGCTTGGACACCTTTCCCTTCATTTCATGTGATGAGAGGGATAAGTTCAACTAACACCATCCTGCCAGCCCAGCTCTGTGCTCTCCCAGGATGCTCTCTTCGGCACAGAAGCCATGTCACCTCTGTCTCTAAGACAGATGATCTTCAGCAAAGCAGGCTCAGGAGGGTGTCCGCCTTTTCCTGTCGCAGGCACAGGCAGACTGGACTCCAGTGTTTATCAGAGCCATTTGTTTTGTTACAGCACAGCTTACACTGAGAGCAAAGCTCTATAAAGAGGTGAGGCAAATGGTTGCTTTCCTGCTCTCCCTGTTTGAAAGACACAGCGATGTCTTTGTAGCATCCACAGCAGGGCTACTCTCAGTCCATGGTCCACCCAGGTATTGGTTTATTGGCATTCTTTCTCCATCATTTAACAATAAGTGGCTCTTTCAAAAATGGGTAAATAAACACAAATAAAAAGAGCAATAATTCTTTTATTCTCTAGCAAAGTACAGGAGCAGGAAAGAGAATGGATCTGCATGTTTGTGATATCTAGCTCAGGATTCAGTTTCTTAAAAATAAGGCCAAAACAAAGTTCACCGTTTCCTCTGACAATATAGGTGGATAGCAGGTAAGGTCATTCACTTGCCAGATGACATTTGGTGTTATCAAGACAGCCACTTAGAGAACCACAGTGGATTAAGGAAATCCTTTGTCAAGAAAGCCATCTGATAGCACAGGGACAATTGAGGAATTAACTTCAGGGAGAGATATCTCCAGCCTAGAAAAGGTGAGCACCAGAATCTATATCAGGAAAACAGTAAGAACAAAAACAGCCCCTGTGGCCTCTCTTGGTATTGCTGCATTCTCCAGAAGAACTGTCTTCATTGGTCAAATAGATCATTATTCTCTCAAAGATAAGCATATCTCAGTTATTTAACCTCAAATGATGAAGAACTACATTTACCAAACTCCTAGATAAACTACAAAAAAGTTTGTAGGGTGGAAAGATTTATTCTTTTTTAAAGAGCTGAAGTGTCAACATAATTATGTGTTAATTACATTAAAAGTAAATCTGAATTCATGTGTTCCAGAGTATGGTAGCAGGAAGTACGTTAAGCAAAAACCAGCCACAGTGTTCTCCATTCATATATTCACTCTACAAACATCTGTGAAGGAACCACATGTAGCTGCTATATTCATCAGTAAAAGTAATAACCATCTTGAGGTTAAGAAAATCAAGTCATAGTACCTAAGTTTGATTATAGATCATGCAATTTATTAACTGTGGACATTGGACAAGTTATTGAATGTCTACATGCTTCAGTGTCCTCATATGTAAAATGTGGAAAATAGGAGTACCTTGACCTCATAGGACTTTTGTGATGACTAATTAAGTTTTTAAATAGAAAGCACTAAACTGCAAAGGCTGCCAGGCTACAAAGCAATAATAACAGATAACTGTAAAACCATACCCAGTCTTTATTGAGCATTTACTACATGTCACAGACTCCATATAATAAACACTCAATAAAAGTTAGCTACTGTCATTATTATTATTATTTGAATCCTTCAGCTTTGTATAAAATCTGAACATAAACTGATTTCTGTGGTTGTTATTCTTCCTGGGTTTTTAGCGTTGGCAAGTTCCCACAAAACTCCCAGTATAAATTTAGAAAAATTAGATCAGAGTATACCACCAGTCACTTGTCAATGTCTGAGTTTGCAACATAAGCCTAAGAGATCAGACAGTGGTTTTAAAAACTTATTTTCAAGGTGGCTGTGGCTCAAAGGAGTAGAGTGCCAGCCCCATATACCAGAAGTAGTGGGTTCAAACCTAGACCCGGCCAAAAACTGCAAATAAATAAATAAATAAAAATAAAAGAATGTATTTTTCCCACCGTATAATATATTCTATATGCCAAATAAAGAATGACTGTGCCCAAGACCATAGAGAGAGCCTTTCTTCTTGGATCTTGTTTGACAAAGGAAAGCAAGTCTATAGGTCTATGTCTGGTCAGAACATTGGTTCAGAGAAAAATAATAATAATGGTAAAGGTTCCAAGTTAGGAAGACATTAGACTATGTCAAGAAAAATAAAAAGAGGATGAAAGCAGTTCTTTCAGGGCAGGTATTCCAGAAGGATGCTGTGGTTAAACTGAGCCAATAAAATGAGAAACAATGAGAAGGAATCCAGGCAGAAGATCAGAAATCCCACCCATGTGTAACTAATGCAAGCATTGAACTTGTCGGGGGACATCTGATAATCTCCATCTTCGTTTTACTGACCTCAGGCTGTGAAAACCTAACAAACTGTGTACACTCCAACGTTGGTATTCTGGCTAATGCCACTTTCACTCTGTGGAACTTGTCACACAATGCCTGGCTTATCATGCAACCTACATGCATCAACTACTTCCTCGACTTAGCATTCCCAGAGAAACTTCCACGTTATTCAATAAGAATTTTCTGAATGAATGAATAACTACCATGAACAAATTAGCACACACCAAGGGAGTCTGATCCCGAGCCAACTGCCTTCTGAGAGAAATGTTCCTTACCTCCTCCCCATCCAGAGCAAAATGGTTACAGGGTGTAGGGACATCTGTTAGTGTTGTCTGCCAAAAATCAACAGTGCCATCTTCAGAAAAGAGCCAATCAATTTTCCATTCGGGAATTACCCCATCCCATCCTCTCTCCTGGCTAAGGGTAGAGCTAAGAGCCCAGGAATGAGGAACCTACAGTGTAGCCTTTTGATTAAATTGAGTGTAGCCTTGAGTGTAGCCTTTTAATTAAATTCAAATTTTACAGTTAATAAAGGAATTTCTTCTGTGAAGTTTGGATTTGGTTGAGGGCCATGCTTAGGGATCTAGAGGGCCACATGTGGCCTTAAGGCCACAGGTTCAATCTTTTCCCTTTCCCAGGAACTTGAACCTTAATTAGAACTTCAAGGATAGAATATAGCTTGAGCAAATTTACCCCTTAAGTGACAGCGGTAGCCTGAAGAGTTGACCATTAGTCCATACTGCTTCGACTGCCATAGTGATCCTGGTTGTGTCCTCTCTACAACCTGGTAATTTAGCTCTTCCTCTGAGCCAATGGGCTTCTCTTTATACTTTCAATACATTTCTTTTGCACAGAAGTTAGCAAGACTCAGTCTTAATAGCTATGAACCAAGCATCCAGCTGATGCACCAGTGTACTATGAGAAACTCGAGAAGGGTGCTTCTCAACTTCAGCCACATAGTAGAAGTAAAAGGAGTTTTTGAAATCACAGTGCCCCCACACCCTAGACCAATTAAATGAGACTTTCTGAGGGTTTGGCCATTACTTCTTAAAGCTCCTGTAATTCTAACATTCAGCCACGGTTGAAGATCGCTGTTCTATAGACAAATGCACGCATGTCCCCCTCACCACTCTAAGGAAATGAGGAAGCAAGGATATTTCACCATTGTTTTTAAAGGCAGAATTTACCCCTAGAAAAAGTACCAAATTTCCATTCCAGAATTCATACTTTTTCTTAGAGCTAGGTTTTTATCTTTCATTGCCATTTTTACAACCAAGTCAATTTAAAGAAGTTCACAACTATAAGCACCTTCTAATTTTATTGACCACACAAGTAAAACACAATGTCAGGGAAGAAACCATCCATTGACTTGTAGTAATCTACTCCAAGTTTGGAAATATATCCATTGAAGAAATCTTAAGACTGTCTTTTAAGTAAGGCTGTCTTTGGTGACCCCTGTTGACTAGAAGCTGATCATGGGGGAGGGGACTGACATCTTTTCACTTCTCCACTAGTTCTGCCCTGTGAATGATCTAGAGACTGCTTTTTGAAAGTTATATGAAATGCAGTGGAGAGAAACCTAAGAAGCAAATCAATTACATGCTACAGAAAACAATAACTCACCTTTCATAAGAATGGTTTCTATAGATAGACTAAGACAAGATGGTGATGTTCTGGAAGAAATTACAGCTCTGGGCACCCACCATGCAGGGAATCACATAGTCACACTATCTCTCAGGAGATGACTCTGTGCTCCAGCTGCCCTAGGCCTGAAGACTGTCACTCACATTGTTACCCCTCAACCATGCAGGCAGACTTGAACCATACCTGGGTTATTTTGAGCTCTGATGGATCTCATGGAAGGACGTTGCAGCTGTAGGATCAACTTTGTTTTTCACAGCCCTTATTGTGGGACATAGGTGACCCCAGAAATCAATCATGCCCACCCTCTTCTAAAAGTTACACAAGGTGATTTTTTATTTCCTATTTTTATTTTTAGGCCAGATGAGATTGAATCAATTTAGAATAGGTCCATATACAACAGCAAAGCACAGGGCCTACATTTAACAACAGAGCTTAGGCACTTGACTGGATGTCCTGCAGTTGGAAACAGAAAGAGGAACATCCCCCAAAGAGCACACCCAAGAAGAATATTCATGCAAACTGCACATGTGGGGGTGGGGGTGTTGTTGTTTTGTTTTATTTCATTTAACATCAAAAGCTCAAACATTATGCCAGCAAACATTGTTACAGAACTAAAAAAATAAAAATCATTCAAATTAATTTAAATTACATGGTACTCATGTGTCTTTATTTCCATTTGACCAATACATGAGAAAATAATTTGTACGAATAGATCAATTATTAGTAAATAATTTAGAAACATGTTTCTCTGTAGATCAAGTGATTTTGTTATAAACATGACCTAAATTCAAGAGATGTTTGTGACTTATTATGTGCCCAACATACACATTAATAGTTAAATAAAATTCCCACTTTTGTGACTATAATATAATAAGCCACTTTTTGTGTTATGCTGTCAATTCATTATGCCACCATCCCAAAATTATTTTTAAGTAGCTGATTGGTATAATCTTTGATAAAACATTGTCTTTTGCAAACTGAGTGGGTGATACTAATTTACGTTTTTTGTTTTTTTTTTTTATTGTTGGGGATTTATTGAGGGTACAAAGAACCAGGTTACACTAATTGCAACTGTCAGGCAAAGTCCCTCTTATAATTACATGCCACCCCCAAGAGTGTGCCACACACTGTGACCTCCCCATCCCCTTACTTCCTTCGGTCTCTCAACTTCCCCATTTCCTCCCTACCCTATATTAGATCATCTATTGTTCTCATATAAAAATTGAGTACATTGGATTCTTGCTTCTCCATTCTTGTGATGCTTTATTAAGAAGAATGTGTTCCATCTCCATCCAGGTTAATACAAAAGATATAAAGTCTCCATCTTTTTTAGTGGTATCAGAGTGTAAACGAGAGTGACCCATCTTGAAAGAATCATCAGTAGGTTTGCAGTAGAGCTTGTCCCCATGGGCAACACAACTTGTAAGAAGTGAAGAAGTGAAGAAGTGTAGGATAATGGAAAGAGAACTGCACTTGGAGTCTGAATACCCACGTTCAAGTCCTGGCATCCTGGCAAGTCACAGTCATGAAAAGTTGCACTGATCACCTTTGGTCAGTTTCTTCCATTGTAATAAGAAGGGAATGATAGTTATATCTGTTTCTCCAAATCCTAATGCCAAAGTCACTGGATGCCAGGCAGTCCCAGAACAATGTGCACCACTTCCTGCTCTGTTGCTGGATCTGGGGGTGTCACACTCTGCAGCTGCTCCCACAAACAGAAATCCTGGGCTAGGGCAGCCCCAGAAGAGCTACACAGGGCCACTCCCTAAAAAGGTCCAGCAAAAATAGAGTGATCCCCCTGGATCTAATTTCGGAGAGACATCACCCCAACTATGAGGATGGCAAGAGGCAATGGTGAAAAACAATCATGAGATGAAATCAAAGGAAATACTCTGGCAACATGAATAATCAGAGTAGATCAATTCCCCCAAGGAACAATGGGGCAGACACAGCACAAGATCCCATGCACAAACAAATAGCTGAGATGTCAGAACTCAAATTGAGAATCTGGATAGCAAATAAGATCGAAATAGAATTCCTAGCAGTAACCCAAAAGATGTCTCGAGAATTCAATGAATTCAAAGACCAAATGACCAAAGACTTTTGACACAGTGAGACAAGAAGTTGCAGCCCTCGAAGATCTGAGAAACACAGTAGAATCCCTCAGTAGACGAATGGAGCAAACAGAAGAAAGAATTTCTGACATTGAAGACAAAGCTTTCGAACAATCCCAAAATCTCAGACAGGAAGGAAAATGGAGGACAAAAACAAATCACTCTCTCAGAGAGCTCTGGGATAATTAGAAGAAAACCAATATTGTCTTATAGGGATCCCTGAAAGTGATGAAGTGTCTTCACAAGGCACAGAGTCTCTTCGCCATGAAATTATGAAAGAGAACTTTCCAGACATGCCAAGAGATTCTGAATTTCAGATGGCAGACAGTTTCAGAACTCCAGCATGACTCAACACAAATAAGATATCTCCCAGACACATCATAATCAATTTTCTAAAGTTAATTTGAAGGAGAAAATTCAGAAAGCAGCCAGATGAAATAAACCCTTACTTACAAGGGGAAGATTATTACAGTAATGGCAGATCTCTCGGTTGAAACCTTTCAAGAATGGTCATCGACTTTTAATCTCCTAAAACAAAATAACTTTCAACCCAGAATCCTGTACCCAGCTAAACTGAGTTTCTTTATGATGGAAAAATTAAATACTTTAATGATATTCACATGTTGAAGAAAATTGCCATAATTAAACCAGCTCTCCAGGAGATTCTCAGACCTATCCTCCATAAAGACCAGCATAATCCTCCATCACAACAGTAAACCCGCCCAGAAAATTTTGATCAAATTCCAACTTCCACAGTCGCTAAAGGATTAAAAATGTTCACCAGACTCTCGAAAGGCTTATCAATATTCTCAATTAATGTGAATGGTTTAAATGGTCCTCTAAAGAGGCACAGGTTGGCTGACTAGATACAAAAACTCAACCCAAATATCTGCTGCATACAAGAATCGCATCTTACATTAAAAGACAAATATACACTCAAGGTGAAGGGATGGTCATCTATACTCCAGGCAAATGGAAAACAGAAAAAAAGCAGGTGTTGCAATCCTATTCGCAGATGCAATAGGCTTTAAACCAACCAAAATAAGGAAGAATAAAAATGGACACTTCATATTTGTTAAAGGTAATACTCAGTATGATGAGATTTCAATTATTAATATTTATGCACCCAACCAGAACGCACCTCAATTTATAAGAGAAACTCAAACAGACGTGAGCAAATTGATTTCCTCCAGTTCCATAGTAGTTGGAGATTTTAACACCCCATTTAGCAGTGCTGAATAGATTCTCCAAAAAGAAGCTATTTGAATGTAACCATTCAACATCTGCACTTAACAGACATCTACAGAACATTTCATCCCACCAAAACTGAATACACATTCTTCTCATCAGCCCACGGAACATACTTCAAAATTGACCACATCCTGGGCCACAAATCTAAACTCAGCAAATTAAAAAAAAAATAGAAATTATCCCTTGCATCTTCTCAGATCATCATGGAATAAATGTTGAACTAAATAACAAGAAGAATCTGCATACCCATACAAGAACATGGAAGCTAAATAACCTCATGCTGAAGGATAGATGGGTTATATACGAGATTAAGAAGGAAATCATCAAATTTTTGGAACAAAACAACAATGAAGACATGAATTATCAGAATCTCTGGGCTACTGCAAAGACAGTCCTAAGAGGGAAATTTGTAGCACTGCAAGCCTTCCTCAAGAAAATGGAAAGAGATTAAGTTAATAACTTAATGGGACATCTCAAGCAACTGGAGAAGGAAGAACATTTTAACCCCAAACCTAGCATAAGAAAAGAAATAACCAAAATCAGAGCAGAATGAAATGAAATTAAAAACAAAAGAATTATACAAGAGATCAATATATCCAAAAGCATTTTTTTTAAAGCTTGTCCAGCCTAACCAGGTAAAAAAGAGTAAAATCTCTAATTTCATCAATCAGAAATGGTAAAGTTTAATAACAAGAGACCCCTCAGAAATTAAAAAATCCTTAACGAATATTACAAGAAATTTTACTCTCAGAAATACGAAAATCTGAATGAAATCAACCAATAATTAGAAGTATGCTACCTACCAAAACTTAGCCAGAATGAAGTGGAAATGTTGAACAGGCCTATATCAAGTTCTGAAATAGAATCAACTATATAAAATCTCCCTAAAAAGAAAAGCCCAGGAATTCTGACTTTACATCAGAATTCTACCAAACCTTCAAAGAAGAACTAGTACCTATATTACTAAACCTCTTCAAAATATAGAAAAAGAAGGATAATTACCCTACACATTCTATGAAGCAAGCAACACCTTGATCCCCAAACCAGGGAAAGACCCAACAAGAAAAGAAAATTATAGACCAATATCATTAATAAATATTGATGCAAAAATACTCAATAAGATCCTAACAAACAGAATCCAACAACACATCAAAAAAATTAGGAATCACACTACCAGACCTCAGACTTTACTAGAAATCGATAGTCATCAAACAGCATGGTACTGGCACAAAAACAGAGAAGTAGATGTCTGGAACAGAATAGAGAACCAAGAGATGAACCCAGCTACTTACTGTTATTTGATCTTTGACAAGCCAATTAAAAACATTCAGTGGGGAAAAGATTCCCTATTTAACAAATGGTGCTGGTTGAACTGCTGGTGACCTGTAGAAGACTGAAACTGGACCCACACCTTTCACCTTTAACTAAAATATTGAACAAAAGATTTAAACTTAAGACATGAAACTATAGAAATACTTGAAGAAAGTGCAGGGAAAACTCTTGAAGTAATCTGCCTGGGAGAATATTTTATGAGGAGGACCCCCTGGACAATTGAAGCAGCATCAAAAATACACTACTGGGACCTGATGAAACTAAAAAGCTTCTGCACAGCCAAGAACACAATAAGTAAAGCAAACAGACAGCCCTAAGAATGGGAGAAGATATTTGCAGGATATGTCTCCGACAAAAGTTTAATGACCAGAATCTACAGAGAACTCAAATGTATTAGCAGGAAAAGAACACATGATCCCATCTCAGGCTGGGCAAGGGACTTGAAGAGAAAATTCTCTGAAGAAGACAGGTGCACAGCCTACAGACACATGAAAAAAATGTTCATCATCCTTAATCATCAGAGAAATGCAAATCAAAAGTACTTTGAGATATCATTTAACTCCAGTAAGATTAGCCCATATCACAAAATTCCAAAAGCAGAGATGTTGTGGTGGATGTGGAGAAAGGGAAACACTTCTACACTGCTGGTGAGAATGCAAACTATTACATTCCTTTTGGAAAGATGTTTGGAGAACATTTACAGATCTAAAAGTAGACCTGCCATTTGATGCTATAATTCCTCTACTAGGCATATACCCAGAAGACCAAAAATCACATTATAACAAAGATATTTGTACCAGAATGTTTATTGTAGCCCAATTCATAATTGCTAAGTCATGGAAGAAGTCCAAGTGTCCATAGATCCATGAATGGATTAATAAATTGTGGCATATGTACACCATGTAATATTATGCAGACTTAAAAAAGATGGAGACTTTACCTCTTCCATGTTTATGTGGATGGAGCTGGAACATATTCTTTTTAGTATGTATCTCAAGACTTGACGAAAAAGTATCCTATGTACTCAGCCCTACTATGAAACTAATTTATAGCTTTCATATGAAAGCTATAATCCAATTATAAACTAAGAATGTGGGAATGGGGGATAGGGAGGGGAGGGAAGTGGGAGATAGGTGTAGGGAGGGTAATTAGTTGGTCCACACCTACAGGTGAAACTTTCTAAATGTAGAATATAAATGTCTAAACACAAAAACTAAGAAAATGCCATGAGGGCTATGTTAATCAGTTCAATGAAAATATTTCAAACTATATATAAAACCAGCACATTGTACTTCATGATTGCATTATTGTACAGAGCTATGATTTAATTAAAAAAAAAAAAAAAAAAATGACTGAGACATGAGACACAGAAGAATTAAATGTGGGAGCTCAGGGGACCATGGTCCATTTGTGGGATTCTGGCAACGGCATGGAGCATTTGCTCCATTCTGCTTTTATTGAAGTCTATTTGCCCAGAGGGTAAGATTAGGGAGGGAACAAAGATGCCAGCAGTTTCTGAGTGAGCATATCAACTCCTATTGTTATTATTGTTAACCTTATGGGTAGGCTTGAGAAATCTGAAATCTGAGCCTTGTATTGGGAGAGCCTCCCTCTTGAGATCATACCCACAGATTTCTGCAGAGGTGTTAAACTCTGCTATTTTTCTGTGGAGTAAATTGCCACCAGCTTCAATCTCCTCTGAGGAATCAGTGGGAGAAAGGAATTTTCCTCCCATCACCAACACAAAGGATCTTCCTCTGCAATAAGGGATATAAGCTCTTCTGCCCATGTTTCAGGGCTCGAGCTACTACCTTGATTTCTGCCCTAGGCAAATGCAAATCTCCACAGTGAGTATCTGCTTTGCCTGTTCACTAGGCAGGAAATGACCCAGCTAATGCATCTTTCTAGGTCTTTGCCATAGCCTCTTCTATGACCATTTTTCCTCAGAGTGCTCAAAGACCCAGCAGGGGTGTTTGTAAGCTGTATCCCCAACAGGCTAGAATTTCAGAAAAGGCAAGAAGCTTGCTAGCAATGACCAGCTTAAATGTAAACTAGCTGACTTTTCTTTGTTCTGACTCACTCAGCTTACATTTTAGTTTTCCTCTTTTCAAAAAAAGAGGGCTGCTTTCCTTTGCCAAGAATGGAGGTTTTTGATCCCTATTCTCCAGCAATTATCAATTCTTCCTAAATCTGAAGAAAAAAAGTTGTAGCAATCCTTTCCTGATTGAGAAATAAACGCACTAAATTACTCACATAATTTCTTCACCCTGAGCATCAGCAAGTAATTATGAGCTCATTTTCAAATAAATTTGGTGTTTGCTTTGTCTTCTCAAATACTATTTGGCAAGGCAGGGATTGAATTCCCCATTTCTTTCATACCTTCTTATCATGCTGAATCAGGGATTTTAACAGGAGTTCAGTAAGTCCAGGTTCAAAGACTGACTCAAAAATGAGAAATTATGGGAAAAGTCAAGAAGTCATTTTGCTCATGGAGTGTCAAGACATTTGATGAAGACAATTCTGGTGAATCCAGAAATTATAAATTGAGAGGCAAAGGAAGCTTTGTCCCTAAGTGGACTAGCAAGGAGAAATGGGGATGTTGATAGGGGCAAATTTCTGAAGTCCTGATGTTTACACGTTCAGGAGGATGGGTATTTGTCTTTTTGTTTTACAATGAGCAAGATGCAGTATAAATATTATTAAACTAGGAGTCAAAATCCTGGGCTGTACCCTAACACTTGCAAGTCATTTAATATCCTTAAGTCAGTTTTAAAATTTGGAACATGATAGTACTGAACTAGACAGTTGTATGGTTATTATCTCCAGCTCAAAAATGTTGTAATATCTCAGATAAAAGGCTAACTTCTTAACATATAAAGGCCTCCTGCAAATCAAGTAAAAAAGGTCAGTAACTCAACAGAGACAGTGAAGGATATAAGCAGTTTACAGAAATAAAAATATAGACAACTTTTTACCAAAAAGAGCAATTCAAATTAAAAATACAAAGAAATTCAATGTTTTCAACTATCAGAGATTCAACTATCAATAATCAAAGATTTCCATAATACATTATAAAAGACAACAGCAAAAAACTCTTGGATTTGATAATTAATTCAGTAAAGTTGCAGGATACAAATTCAACAAACAGAAATCAGTAGCATTTCTACACACCAATAATGATCTGGCCAAGAACTAAATTGAGAGGGAAATCCCCCTCACAATAGCTGCACCTACTCCTTCCAAAAGCCCTAAAACATAAAAAAATCTAACTTTGGAATATATATATTTAACAAAGGAGGTGAATGATCTTAAACTACAAAACACTGATGAATGAAACTATGGACAACCAAAACAAATGGAAAGACATTCTGTGCTCATGAATCAGAAGAATTAACATCACTAAAATTTGAATAGTGACATTATTCAAATCAAGCAAATAAAGATCTATTATTTCTATCATACTGTATAAAGCAATTCACAGGTTCAATGCAATCCATATAAAAATACCAATGCTATTCTTTACAGAATTAGAAAAAAACAATTCTAAAGTTCATATGGAACCAACAAAGAGCCTACATAGCCAAAACTATCTTGAGTAAAAAGAACAAAGCTGGGGGCATCATGTTGCCTGACTTTGAATTATTATCACTTTGCTCCTAATTATTTTCTACTACTATAGGTTAGTTTGCATTTTCTAGGATTTTATACACATGGAATTGGGTAGTATATATTCCTTTTGGTCTAGCTCTTTTACTCAATCATTTCGAAACTGACCCATGTTGTGTATATCGGTAGTTGGTTTTTATTTTTATTTTGCTGATTGGCATTCCATCATTTGGCCATACATCAATTTGTTTATCCATTTACTGATGAGCATTTGAGTTGTTCCAAGCTCTTTGCTGTTACAAATAAAGCTGCTATGAATATCAATGTACAAGTCTTTGTGGGGACATGTGGTTTATTTTCTCTTAGGTTAATATTTGGAATGGAATGTCTGAGTCATCGATAGGTGTTTGTTTAACTTTTGAAGAAATGTTCAACAATTTTTAATAAAGCTAAACATAGTTATTCTTTATGACCCAGCAATTCTACCCTTGGGTATAGTCCCAAGAGAAAGAATGCATATGTCTACCTAAGGACATGTATAAAAATGTTCACAGCAGCTTTATTCATAATAGTCTGAAACTGAACACATGTGCAAATGTCCATCAATGGTAGCCAGGATCCCCCACCACTGTGGCGTTCCTGAGTTGCCTCAGGCTAGCAGTGGCTATTTTATTGTTTAGAAAATCTGACTGATATTATCACTCCATTACATATAACTTCAGTTGCCTCAACTCTCTCTTTTCATTGTCTTTTTATCAACCCCCAGCACTCATAAACCCATGTTTTGCCTACCCCCTGACAACACCTGAGCAGATAAATGTGAGTGGAGAGGATTATGCAACCTTGAGACTGGTCTCCCTGAGGCTCTCCAGGAATGGTGCAGTTCCTAGCAGGTGTTTGAAAATGAGGCTCATTTCTGATGAACACAGTGACTGAGGGGAATGACCAAGGTTCAGAGATGCTAAATGACAAGCAACATGACTTCCCAAAGCACCAGCAGCACGTCCACCAAAAAACACTATGTGACCACAAACCTCAGGTGGTCAGTGCTGTCCATAACATACCACCACTCCTGTGTTGATTCCTTTTCCCACTGTCCTGGGCAACTTTAATCTCTTTTCTCTTCTACGTCCAGTGCTTTTTCTCTCCTCTTCATTTTCATCCAAAAACCATGTTTCTTATTCAATAGAAAAAAATGGAAACGATCAGAAGAAAACTTCCACATGCTCTTGATGTCTACCAATCTACCTACATCTATATACACAAACTTAGAACCCCTTAGCATCATGGTGGGTGAACTGTTCATGCTGTTTCCTAAGTCCTCTGTTGTTCTACTGCGTCCTGCAATCACTACATTACCAATTTCCCTTTCTGCTCTATTATTTCTATTAGGATATAGGCAAAAATTCTCTCACACCCCCAAAATACTCTCTGTTGTTTTGTTTCCATCCACATTCTAGAAGGTGGTAATTTGCAGGCAATCAGATGATGTGGCTCTGCCGCCGTCTTACCAGGGACCGTGGGAGGCTGGTCTCTGTACATCACAGTTTTCACAGACATAAAATAAAAAGACGATACAAATTTCTAAGGTCCTTTCCATAAGTAGCCTTTGGAATCTAGATATGTTGCTTCACAACATACACATCTGGCAAGGCCTAGAGCAAAGCCAGCCAGTCAGGAAGATGTCAGGCTAAGCACATGGGGTGTGCGGGAATGCGTTAGGCACACAGACCCCACCTGTGGAATGTCCAGGGCCAAGGCAGGGACACAGTGACTCTTCCATGAGAAAGCTGAAGGATAAGGGCCTTAAAGCAGGGATCATGTTCGGAGCAGAGGGAGATCAAATGGGGTTAGAAAAATTGGGGAAGGCTTCATAGAAGGTGGTGTTTTATGACTGGACTTAAAGAACACTCAGAAAAGCAGTATGAATCCAAAGAGATGGAGAAGCAGCTCTGGGAGAGATTCAACAAGATTTGTTTTGAAGTAAAGCAAATGAAAGCAGCAGGAAGGATGTGAGGCTGCAAAATTAGGCTGGGGTCATATTGGTAACATCTCCCAGATCAGGATGGATAGCTTGTTTTGTTTTACCTGTAATGTGGAAATTAGCACTGAGCAAACAATAGCTGATGGAAACAGGTATGTATTGCAATGTATCTTTAGTACTATAATCCTACACTCAATGTGTCATTTGAGGTTTCCTGCCTCTAATAGAGTGAATGAGGATAAAATAAACAGAAAATGATCTCTCTGATTTATGAGGTTAAATGCATGTTGATTTACAAGCAAATTAAGTTCATAGAAAAAAAATACATCTGGAAATTATCAAAAGAGAATAAATACTCCCCAAAGTATGGTACTCTCTCTCTCTACACACACACACACACACACACACACACACACACACACACACACACGCATGGAGACAAAACAGTGTATACACATTTTTAAGAAAGGAAAAAACAGTATTAAAATTATAATTCTCAAGTTACATTTAATTTCTCCAATTACAAGAGATATACAATATACAAAATAACAAATGTAGCCAGTGTATACAGAGTGTTACATTTTAATACAGTTTTTTCCTTTCTTAAAAGGTGTATACATTTTTTGGTACCCTCTATGTGTGCATCTCTCTGTGTGTGTGTGTGTGTGTGTGTGTGTGTGTGTGTGTGTGTGTGTGTGTTTTTCCTGACTGTAACTACACATTAAATTCTGAAACTCAGTTTCTCCATATCAAGAACATTCATTTCCAGATTGCCAGAGGAGAATGCCTGCTTCTCATCTCATCTTGGGATATGCAGGTGTTTGGGCAGTGGCCAATAAAAGTCCTATCATAGGAGGGACAGGAGTTTATGACAGGAAAAAACACTCAGTTCTAAAATCAAATCTACATTCCTATGTAATTAGGCGCACATTCTAAGGCCTGACTTTAAACACCTCAATGCCTAAGAACCAATGGGTCTGTTAACATTGGAACCAGTTTGTGGGAACCTAAAAGCTTGAATTCCCATTGATCCCACAACCAATTCACAGGGCATCCTTTGAGATGCAATTGCTTGTACCTGTGTCACACAATGAACTGGTCAATGGGGGCCTGGAGAATTCCATGCCAGGTTTACCTCCTAACCTTGCCACTTGCGTGATCCTGGGCCTTAATTCTCCCTGTGGCTCAGTATCCTCCGTTGTAAAGTGGAGACAATAAACATTCTAGTCTCCCAGGATTGTTGTGAGAATCGCGTGTGTTCACGTACTTTAGAGGGATGCTGTGCGTGGTAAGGGATCATGAACACCGGCTGTTATTCTTCATCTGACTCAGCCCCACAGCCTCTCTGTGAGTTCTCATTGCTGACTGATTGTGTGAAAGACGAAAGGTGGGAATATAATTTCAGTCAATGTAAGGGTGGTCAGGCAGAATTTAAGGTAGTCAGAATTGTGACCTCACACCTCTCCTTCTTCCGGGCTCACTGGTGTTTATCCTCTGATCTAAGACCCCTGGGAAGGAAGGGAGTTCTGTCAGAATTTCTTCTTTGAGGTGGTCTTTGTCACCTTGGGATACAGCACATTCTTCAGGAAAACTCCTCCCCCCCCCCCCCCCCACACACACACAAAATTTGTTTCCACCTGCCTCCTTCAATTTCTTGTCAGCTCTTTTTCCCCTTCATTTTTCTTTGGTCATTCATTGGTACCTGTTTTATTTTTTTCTTTTTTCCTTTGTAGTCCGTTTTCAAGTGTGGAAGGACAAAAGGTCAAATGTGCCAAGGGGCAAGGCCCAAGAACCTGAGTCAGAACATCTGTTTCTGTTTCTTTCTTTCTTTCTTTTTTTTTTTTTTTCTGTTTCTCTTTCTTATAAGAAGTTGAGAAAAGAGTTCGGAGCCCCTTTCCCAGTAGGAGAGCCATGTAGGTGGGTGGGAGCCATGTAGGTGGGTGGGAGCCATGTAGGGGAGTGGGAGCCATGTAGGTGGGTGGGAGCCATGTAGGTGGGTGGGAGCCATGTAGGGGGGTGGGTGCCATGTAGGGGGGTGGGAGCCATGTAGGGGGGTGGGAGCCATGTAGGGAGGTGGCCTCAGATTTTTGTAAATAAAAATTCCTGCAGACAATAAGCAGAACACTCACTTCCTATTATTGTGTGCCTTCCTCACATATGGAGCTAAGGTAGTTAAAACTCTAATTCTGGTGTCATATAGGAGTGCTTTTAGACTTTTAAAATCTCTACTTGAGTTCAACATACTCCCAAATCTGATTCGGGAAAATCGTTGTAAGATCACACCATGACCAAACAAAGGCATCTATGAACAGTGATTACCATGTAACCCCCTGGAATAGCCTCCATGCAAATAACAGTCTCCTCAAATGCTCTCTTGGAACTGTCATACCACAAGCACAAGGTTTTTATTTGAAAAGGATTCTAACTATAAGACTAAAACTACAATATAATATTTCTGTCCAAAGGTTGCCCAGAATATTATACACAGAACAAAGGTCAGGACTAACTGTTCTCTACTGGAATGTGTTTGTTTTCACTCTTCACAGCAAAATGAGATTCTTCAAACAAGACAGCAATAATCTGGTATGGAGATGGTCAAATCTCCTGGCCTTTCTCTCTGCACACAATGCTCAGCTCACTCCATGACATATCTGCTTGAGGAATTCTGGTGTTTATGTCCCCCCTTCCCCATCTCCCACCTCCAGGTTGGTTGCCAACCTCCACTAACATCGCATGCAATAGAATGTGATCATTGACTAAGACTCATGGGACTTTGGGAACTGCTTTTGTGGCACTGTGTTCTTTTCTGGAATTTGCCTTGGCAAAGTCCGTGCAGTTATGTTAGATTAGGGCTGAGAGAGTCCATTCCAAAAAGATGTAATTCTGGTAAATACTTAAAATATCCAAGGTTAATTGGTCTTGATTTACCAAGGATGTAATAATGATGCTTTGCTAGTGGGAGATAGTGCTTTATAGTTTATAGTTTACCTTCAACTGCAGCTTGAGGGCATAAGAAAAGAATAAAACCCAGAGATAAAGCCCACATAGGTAAGAAACCTGGGAAGCTGTGGGTCTTCTGATTTGAGAGCCCACGTCTCTTCTGTAACTCTCTGCAAAGGTAAGCGCTATTGATGTAAACAAGAAATCCAAAAGATCTTCAACCCTTCAAACATAGCACAATATCAAATTGGGAGACACTTTCACTCATCAGAGAATGCACTATTTTAGTGTAAATATATCCATCCTTTATGTCTTCTTCACAAACAAGTCACTCTATACCAGAGGACATAGAAACACCTCTCCTGACAAGGGCATGACAAGGGCCAGGTCCTGGTTTCCTGGCCTTCTCTTCTTTCTACCTTTTCTGCCCTTCACTTGTAATGTACAGCTTGTTTTTCATGAGAAAATTGATAATTTCCTATATGACATTATAAGGCATACAGCCTTATAATAAAGTTAAGAAAAACATAAAAATGGATGTAAAACAGTTAAATTCAATTCCCCCACAACAAATAGACTATTTTTTAAAAGTAATGTAAAGCAATACACATTATATTTATGATGTTATAACAGATGTGACTTTAAAGAGTGGGTCTTCCAATTAACATGAGAATCCAAGGTGGTACTAAGCCCACAAATCAGTGAAAAAAAAAGAAAAAAAATAGAGCACACAGAGGTGTGCTCTACACGGCCCATGTGGCGTTGCTCAGCACAGACACTGCCCAGTTTGTTCCGCTAACATGCACAGTCCAGGTGGGAAGTTGTCTTTCGAAACTCCTCTTATTACTGTAGCAATGCAAAAGCACTGTTTTGTGGCATAACCCAAGAGCCTGTTTGCAGATTTGGAGAAAACTAGCAAGTTTTGATGCAAGGATTGCCCAAGTAACAGATAGGTAGAGAAATGGCTGCAGCAACAGAAAAACAAATGCTAAAGATTCCGTGTTTTGAAGACTAAAGTTGGAGTAACAAATAAGCCTCTGAAATCAGTTTCTTGTTTCAGGGAGGTCACTGCTCTCTTCCAGATCAGAGGACTCCCACACTGCCCTGGATCACACGAGCAGATGGATGATACAGACCAGCACAATAAAAGGGGCGGATCTGAGTCAGCCGAGGCTTGTGTGCCTCGTGCACTAGCCTCCTGCTCTGGGGAAGGGTGGGTGGGGACTGAAGCATCATGAATCCAGGTGAGGAGATGGGTGCGCCCCTTCTGAGCATGAGCTGTGGTCCGAAAACAAGTTTGAAGGGAAGATGTTAGTATCAGGGTTGCAGAGTACAATATGGGATGTTCTGGACAGGGAGGTTCCTCAGAATCACTCAGAAGGACAGTTAAATGCATAGAAAAAGTCTAGAATCATGGCCTAGCCTTGATGAAGCAGAAAGTCTGTATCATCATGCTGTATGTGAACCGAGGACTCTACCTGTTTCCAAACACTGAGATATAAGATACGTGGCAGCCATAGAGAATTAGACAAACACAGGGAATATCAGCTACTACAGTTAGATTTTCTACTCTTTCCTGCTTGACCCAGGATGGCCTAATAGTCATTTTCATCAGAATGAAACAAGCAGCTGTAATCAGAGTTATCATCCGAAACAACCTCTTTGCAACACTCAGATGAGGCTTTTTCCAGGCTCCTCTCGATGTTGCCTACCAAGATTATTATTGGATAGAGGACCAATTTTAGTGCAAGACATTTGTCAAATTTAATATTCTCTCAGGCTGTAAGAGGCATGAAGCTAAGGTCTGTAAGCATCTTTGGCAAGACCATGCCCTAAAGTGCAGTGCATAGCTGCTGCTTAACAAGCATTTCTTTAAGCATAACTGCTCTTTAGTCAAAACAGTAGCACAGGTTCAGTCGCTCACAACTACAGTTGATTTTCACTATTTGCAATTATTATATTCTGTAAAGTCGCCACAAACAATTAGTAAACACTGATGCATTGCTCCTGGAGGAAATGCAGAGTAAGGTTCCTGCAGGCTTCTGGGCATACATTTTCATCCACTGGTGAATACATAACCTTGTTTTATGTGTTTCTATTTAAAGACACCTTATTTGGCCAGCTATGGTGGTTGACATCTGTAATCTCAGCACCTTGGGAGGCCGAGGCAGGAGGATCAGTTGAGGCCAAGAGTTTGAGACCAGCCTGAGCAATGATGTGAGACCACATCTCTACAAAAAATTTTTAAAAAATTAGCTAGCTATTATGTCTGTAGTCAGAGCTGCTCGGGACATTTGAGCCCAGGAATTTGAGGCTTCAGTGAGCTATGATCATGCCACTGCCCTCCTGCCGAGAAGTAGAGAAAGACTCTGTCTCTTAAACAAACAAACAAACAAACAAACCTACCTTGTTTAGTGTATATTGTTGATTCATTAACATAAAACTCAGCAGCACTATAATGCATGCCAGAACAAAGTTCATGTATTTTTTTCTGTAACACACATCTTAGCCTTCTTACACTTAGAAACAGAACACAGCACTTTAATACTACGCTTGGGACCATTTTAAATGGCAAAATTACCAGAAAAAAAAAGGCAAAAGAAAGAACAAAAATGCAAAAAACTTAGCACTAAATAGATCACGAAAAATAAACATGTTTATGGTATGAGAGCTGAACCAAGAAGGCAGAGCATCATGTTGTTCTACCACAGTTATTTATTTATTTTTTCTTATTTTTAAATTTATTTATTTATTTATTTATTTTGAGACAAGAATCTCTCTCTGTCACCCACAGTAGAGTGCCGTGGCATCACACAGCGCACAGCAACCTCCAACTCTTGGGCTTAAGCGATTCTCTTGCCTCAGCCTCCCAAGTAGCTGGGACTACAGGTGCCCGCCACAATGCCCGGCTATTTTTTGTTGCAGTTGGCACTGCTGTTTTAGCTGGCCAGGGCCGGGTTCAAACCTGACACCCTTGGTATATGGGGCTGGCACCCTACTCCCTGAACCACAGGTGCCACCCTTCTTCTTATTTTTTTGAGACAGAGTTTTGCTTTGTCACCCTCAGTAGAGTGCCATGGTGTCAAAACTCATAGCAAACTCAACCTCTTGTGCTCAAGCGAGCCTCGTGCCTCAGACTCCTGAGCTTGTGCCATGATGCTCGGCTAGTTTTTTTCTATTTTTAATAGAGACAGAGGCTCACTCTTGCTCAGGCTGTTCTAGAATTCCTGAACACAGGCGATCTACCTGCCTCTGCCTCTCAGAGTGCTGGGATTATAGGCATCAGCCACTGAGCCCTGCCTACCTTAGTTATTTTTCTGTCCTAAGGAAGACAAAACAGAAACTCTGTGGTGTGATTAAGAGTAAAGAACTCAAAGGGTAGTTTATGGTTACCATCCATGTATCCAGCAGTTCCCCAAGAAAATGAGGTTTGGCCAGGAACTATTTTTATCTTTGGCTCATTACATAAAGACAGGGGACATTAGGAAGATAATTGTGGAACTAAAAAAACAGCAAATTATAAAATGCTATGTTTAGCAGGTACTACCTGAACCTTAAAAAGGGCAAATTTACAAAAAATAAATTATATATGAAAGAGTAAAAATAAAGAAGAGATTTAATGGGCTAGAAATAGCTTCAGAAGAAGTTCAGGTACATTTATAGGTGGCTATTAAGAAAAGGTAAGAAGTGTTAGAGAAATTTCTTTTTTTTGCAAATGGAATTCATGAATTTAATAGAAGGTGGAAATAATAATCTGTTTTTTTTAAATCTTTCAAAATTTATATATTTTGTAGAAATAGAAATAGAAATACCATAAAACTAACTAATAAGGCACCAAATTATGAACTAAGAGAAAAATGTTTCTAAATCTTTCAGATTTAGATTTATAAAAAGAGATCATTGGTTCACTTAACAATGAACTATGCAATAATATCAGATTTCTAAAAATCTCTTATGATTAAGAGAAGAACAAATAATCATTATATTTACACTCATACCCTTAATGCACAAAACAAGGGCCTTCAGCCTCTTTGTAATGTTCTCAATTTGGGAGAACATTAACAAATTGAACACATTAATAGAGAAATTCTTAATAATGCGCCCCACTGAACTTTTTGGATTCTGCTGTTTCCTTTCTGCTTCCTAGCATGGGAACAAAGAAGACTGATAATAGTGACCAGTTTGTGTAGGAGAGCTCCACCTGAAGGGAGCTTGTGGGCAGATATTACAGACTGACTGGTATTCACTCTTGGTCCTGTGTGTGTGCAGAGGCCTGGCTGTCAGAAAGGACAGGAACAGATCTAGTCCCTTAGGCTCCACGGTGCATTTTAGTTATGCTTGGTGATTTCATCTCCACTGTTACAAAACTATACATGACTTCTCAGTCAGACTGCCTCATCATCTCACAGCCTTCCCGCAGGCTCCCTTGCCTTGCTAGCTAAACATGCAAGATGACTAATATCTATCTCCAGGTTTAGTATTTGGTTATTAATGAAACCCAATATTGGTATGTATTTACCTTGCCAGGAAAAAGAAGAAGTATTAGAAGTTAACGCTGTGAAGCAAGGTTGCTAACTGAAGGGAAGAGAACTTGACTGTCTACAAAAAGATATTACAACTTAATTCATATGTTCTCCCTGCTCTTATGACTCATCAAGTGATTCCTGAATCCTGCTTGATCACGTGGTTCTCCTGCTTTAGACCTCACTTTTTTTATACTGTAAGCATAAACACACTTCATTTGTTCCCTCAATAAATATTTGAGAGACCTCAGGGATTGTTCAAGGAGACATGGGGATTAAAATGAACAAAATAGGAAAGCCTCAGCTCCCAGTCATTCATATATATGTGTGGTGGTAAATACGTGTGGTATCTAAACCTGTATGGCACTAGCGCTGACCAGTCAGAAGAGATGTCTCCATAGAGATCCAAAGCACCTGGAGAAAGGAGGGTGGCAAAGGGCATGGAGAGGGCTCGGAACAGCCACTTATCAACTCATATGGAAGTATTTCAGTATTTTAACAATTGATGTGGTTGAAAATGAGCCTAGTAATAAATGCTATGGCTAAAAATTAAATGGCATGACTCACACACTGGAGTACTATCCTGAGTCAAACACTGTAGTACTCTCCTCAGTCACACCCTGGAGCGCTCTCCTCAGTCATACACTGGAGTACTCTTCTGAGTCACACCCTAGAGCACTCTCCTGAGTCATACCCTGAAATACTCTCCTCAGTCACACCCTGGAGTACTCTCCTCAGTCACACACTGGAGTACTCTCCTCAGTCACACAACTGGAGCACTCTCCTGAGTCACACCCTGGAATACTCTCCTCAGTCACACCCTAGAGCACTCTTCTGGGTCACACACTAGAGCACTCTCCTGAGTCACACCCTGGAATACTCTCCTCAGTCACACACTGGAGTACTCTCCTTAGTCATACCCTGGAGCACTCTCCTGAGTCACACCCTGGAATACTCTCCTCAGTCACACCCTAGAGTACTCTTCTCAGTCACACATTGTAGTACATTCCTGACTCACATACTGGAGTACTCTCCTCAGTTACACACTGGAGTGCTCTCCCCAGTGACACACTAGGGCACTCTCCTCAGTCACACAGTGGAGTACTCTTCTGACTCACACTGGAGTACTCTCCTCAGTCACACACTTCAATACTCTCCTCTGTCACCCTGGAGTACTCTCCTCAGTCACATACTGGAGTACTCTCCTGAGTCACACACTGGAGCATTCTCCTGAGTCACACACTAGAGAACTCTCCTGAGTCAAACACTGTAGTACTTTCTTCAGTCACACACTGGAGTACTCTCCTGAGACACACACTAGAGTACTCTCCTGACTCATACTGGAGTACTCTCCTCAGTCACACACTGGAGTACTTTTCTGAGTCACACACTGTAGCACTCTCCTGAGTCACACACTGGAGTACTCTCCTCAGTCACACAACTGGAGCACTCTCCTGAGTCACCCAGTAGAGTCTGACTTGGTTGGCCTCCAGGCAATGAAGAGCAGCTGTTTCCCTCACAGCTGCCATTTCTGAAGAGAAAAAATTGCATGTTAGTGTTAACAGGCTCTGGCTTCTCATGTTTCATTTTGAAGCAGGTTGGATCTAGTAAAAGTCATTTTCAAGAAATAATTTTTGAAAAGGTAACTGTTAAGAGAAACAGGAGTTTTAAAATGAACATTTTAGGCATTAGTTAATGCCCTCAATGAATATAAGAAAAGGAAAGAAGCAAGACATTTACAAATTCTGTTTCCATGCCTACAGAAAGAATTCTAATCTGTATTATTCAGAGTGTAGTGAATAGCATTTTCTTTCAATATCTGCCAAATCCTTAACACAAAATTTTTCAGTTGAAGATTTGACTTATCAGAGATATAGTCAATAACTTAAAATTTTTTTTTCAATCGTGGCTCATTCCTGTAATCTTAGCACACTGAAGGCTGAGGCAGGAGCATCCCTTGAGCTCAGGAGTTCGAGACCAGCCTGAGCAACTGAAAATAGAAAAACGAGCTGAGTGTTGTGATGCAAGCCTGTAGTAGTCCCAGCTACTCAGGAGGTGGAGGCAGGAGGATCACTCGAGCACAGGAGTTTGAGGTTGCTGTGAGCTATGATTCAACTGCACTCTAGCCTGGGCAACAAAGTGGGACTCTGTCTCAAAAAAAAAAAAAAAAAAAAAAAAGAGAGAGGACTAAAGTGATTCAAATATCTAGCACAGGGATAGAAATTCAGTGAGTAATAATTATTATTAAACTCTGTTCAGTAGAAAGAAGTATCTATGGGTCAGAGATATAAATTTCTCCATTTTTATGGATAAAAAGGTTAAGTGCAAAGGGACTGCATGAATTGTGTTAGGCAAGGGAATAATCAATACAGCTGTGCTCTGAGCTAACAGTTGATAGATTGACTGGCACTTGGTCTCCTTTCCCCACAATGCTTTTCTGTAATTGGGGCTTGGCTTTATTTATCAACATTAAAGGATCACTGAACAATTTAAAATAGGTGTTTAAAAACTATGCCCCAACCCCTGCTTGTTTTTGTATGGTTCTAGTGTTAAGGGTGATTTTTACATTTTTGAATGGTTGAAAATGAGCAAAGAAAAATAGCATCTTGTTAGACTTGAAAATTACTTGGAAATTCTAGTTTTCATAAATAAAGTATTATTGGCACACAGGCATGGCTATTTGTGTATTGTCTCTGGTTTCTTTCATGCTACAACAGCATAGTTGAATAGCTGTGATAAGAGACCACGTGGCCTGCAAAGCCCAAAATATTTACTATCTGGCCCTTTACCAATGAAGTTTGCCAACCTCTGATTATTATTTTTTAGAAACAGGGTCTCACTCTGTTGCCCAGGCTAGAGTGCACTGGTGTGATAGCTCACTGCTCCTCTAACTCCTGATCTTAAGTGATCCTTCCCACCTTGTCCTCTCAAAGTGCTCTCAACGGGATTATAGGTGTGAGTTACCAAGCTTGGCCCAACTTGATTTAAAAGGTCATTTTCTCTCATAGGAAAAACATACTAAATATATCACACATCATGTAAATTGGTAATGAACTTACTTTAGTATTAAACAATCTAGTCACATTTTTTTCCAAGAAGAAGAGACATCATGCTTTATTTTTCAAAATTACTTGACCACCAAAATATTTTTCAGGAATTTTTTTAGTACCTCACAGAACACATTTTTAAGGGTCTTGCACCACCCTAGGCCATGTTCAATAGGGAAAGAGTGTCCAGGTAAGCAGAAACCAGACAGGCAGGGCTAGAGGTGTCACCGCAGAATCTGCTGACTCCCAAGATAACAGGGAAAGGTTTCCTCAACCACAAAGTAATGAGTCCATTCTATAAATGTCATGAGTTTTCAGGGATCAGCAACAGTGTCAAGTCCCTGGAGTTCAGTCACAGTACTCTGTTTGCCGTGATACCTTGGCATGTTCAATTCCTGGCACTCTGGACTGTCATTGTGTCTGATGCCCAGGCAACCTTAGTTCTGGTAGGCAGTGGAATGTCCCCAATATCCCCCTCTCTTCCTCTGACACCTGGATGCCATCTGTAAGGCGACCTGCTAGCTCTCTCCATAGAGCCTTCCTCAGCTGCCTGGGCCCTCGTGTGTCCTCCCTTCTCTCCCTTGGCTGCCCAATTCTGTTACTAGACTGAACTGAACCAGGCTTCAGATGTCATTGAGGCAAGCACCCTGGGTTATTCACATGACATAGAAACCAATAAAAATGTGTGGATAACCCTGATACTGGAGATGATGCTTCTGACTGTGATAGAATTTCCACCAAATATCCCCTCAAGGACCCAGCAGACATTCTTTTGACTTAGGATACCAACCAACATACTCTTTTTTTCTTTTTTCTTTTTTTTTTGAGAGGTCAGATGAGATATTGTGAGATACTCTATGTACAAATGCTTCATAAAATGTAAGGCATCACTCAAATAATAATGGTTATTAATATAGCCCTTATTGCCCTAATCAGTGATTGACCTATTTCTAATGATCCTTAACCTTTGATTGATACTTCTGGTAACCTGTGTCTTGCCCATTTGCCCTTCCCAACAGCTGGTCTGTTATGATGTTCATCTTATCAAGAGTCCAGTTTTCTGGGTGGCGCCTGTGGCTCAGTGGGTAGAGTGCCGGCCCCATACACCAAGGGTGGTAGGTTTGAACCCAGCCCCGGCCAAACTGTAACAAAAAATAGCCGGGCATTGTGGGGGCTGGGGAACTTATGGGCCTTAAGGCCATATGTGGCCTTCTAGATCCTTAAGTATGGCCTTTTGTCAGAATTCAAACGCCACAGAACAAAAAGGCTGCACTTAAGAGTCTAGAAGGAGCTACTTGGGAGGCTAAGGCAAGAGAATCGCTTAAGCCTAAGAGTTTGAAGTTGCTGTGAGCTGTGATGCCATGGCACTCTACCGAGGGTGATATAGTAAGACCCTGTCTTAAAATAAATAAATAAAAAGAAATAAATAAAGAGTCTAGAAGGCCACACATGGCCTTACAGCCTGAAGGTTCAACATCCCTGAATCTGCTAAGTGTGTGGAGTGAAACATTGTAACCACAGCAATCAGAATATTTAAATAAATAATAGAGGATATTTATTGGAGTCTTACATGTATTAAGTCATGTGATCTTCACAACTCTTAAGAA
Organism: Loris lydekkerianus; assembly: GCA_963574355.1. Taxonomy (NCBI): domain Eukaryota; kingdom Metazoa; phylum Chordata; class Mammalia; order Primates; family Lorisidae; genus Loris; species Loris lydekkerianus. The sequence goes on from CAUYPK010065437.1 coordinate 47,070, forward strand.
GTAAGTACTTTTTACATATGAGAGAAGTGAAATTTAAGGAGTTTGGAAAAAATGTCTGAAGCCCACTGCAATTTGAATCGAAGCCTAAGTTTCTAATTATTACAATGTCAGGAATAGATGCCCAATAGTAAGAAACTTTGTATAGGTAGCTTCACCCAGTCTTCTCTGCCCTTCCAAAATCCACTGCCTAATGTTACTGAAAGGCTAGTTTCTTTCCTTCTCTAAGATTCTGTTTTCCTCTGTAAAATAGAAAAAGTACCTAGCTTGCAAGATTATTGCAAGGACTAGAGATAATATATTTAAAATGCCCTATATGCATCAAAATATCACAAGTACCCCCAAAATATGTATAACTATTCTGTATTAATGAAACATGATGATATATTAGGTCACATAAAACCCCCAATAAATTATAAAACACACACACACAGAGTTACAATGCCTGGTATCCTGTAAATAATAGTTACTACTATTCATTACTATTGTGTAGGGGACATTTTCCTAAGACGCATGCAAAGAAAATCTGCCAAGCCAACTTCCTGGGGAAAGGGAGGTGGAGCCAGAGAGGCACCAAAATAGTTAAATATGTTCCCTGGCCCTGAAAAAAGGCCAAGGCGACCAGGCTGTCAGTGGCTTGTTGGAGCTTAACCTGGAGAAGGTTTCTGTACCCATGGTGAAGGGAAGGAGAGAAAACACTGCTGAGGTTGGGCTAAGAGGTTAGTAATCCTTGGAAGGTCATCTCTTTACAGATGATGCACAGTGCTGCCTACAGACAGAGTGTGGGATCTGGGGGAAGAGTCAACATCAGCACATGCAGAGGAAATGGCTCAGTGCAGAAAACAGGAGCGGCAGCAGCTGTGAGCTAAGGTAAGTGCAGTAGATGCAACTTGTACTCTAGAATTCTTTCTCAAAGAAGGAAACTAGAGATACTGAGGTACAGAAAAGTGCTATGACATTGCTTTGAACTCCAAGGCTGATAACCAGGGGTTCTTCTTACACTCATGAACAAATATTAACCACCTTTCTAGCATGGGCCAGGCACTGTGCCAAGGACTATGTGCAAATCTTCTCAACTGATTGTCGTAACTACCTATAGGTGGATGTTGACAGCTACAAATGTAAAAATAGACTCAGAGGGGTTAAGTCACTGTTAGCATGGAGGAACACTGCTATCAAGCAGCAGAACTGGGATGTGAATCAACAATTTGAACACCTGTTCTACCACCCTTTCAAATACTGCCTAGTTGTCTCCATAGCTAGTGACCTGCGTGGATATTAATTCATTCAACAAACATTCTGAAGGCTATATTGAGACACATTCTGAAGAAGCATCACAGATGGAGCACTCACTGGAGTAAAACCCAGACAGGGAAGGGAGGTGGAGGACTGTGGGTATGAGGAATGGCTGTGTGTGAGTATGGGGTTTCCTTTTAGGATCTTGAAATTGTTCTAAAATACATTGTGGTGATGATTACACAGCTCTCTGAGTACACTAAAAACCACAGAACTGTACACTTTCAGTGGATGAATTTTATGATATGTGAATTATATCTCAATAAAGGCAAAGGAAAGAGAACATCAAAATGAATATACCAAAAAAAGATACACTCCGTAAGATTAGAATAGAAATAAGCATATGTCATAAGAGTTTTTACATTAAAAAGAGAATGTTTGAAGGATTATGGCATTATATTAAAATTTGATTTTGGCACATTCCATAATAAACTACAAACATAAAAACAAAACCATCAAAATTCCAGATGCAAAGTGTGCTATAACACTGGGCCATTCTGTACCTGAGAACTAAAAGCTTGGATTCTCACTTCTTTCCCAGTTCCTGCTATAGATGCAGGCCTGCAGCACCCTGAGAAGATGGGGGTCTCACTCTTGCTGTAGAAGGAACACAGGAAGTGGGGAAGAAGGCTTCAAATTAGGTTTTGAGGACACCTTTTTCCACACTCACAAGATGGATCCAACAAAAAAACATTGAGCCCATCTTAGTTCTGGTCTGGTACCACGTTGAAACATTCAGTGCCCTGGGCAGCATGCCCATGCTTTCTTTTCAAACTTCAGGTTGATTTCGCCATAGTCTAAGTAGCGGGATCTGAATGCATAGGAGTGAATACAAATTTTGACTTAGATGGGAATGAAAGAAGAGTTCCTTCTTAATTTGAAAAGTTCCCATTGATTCATGATTCCAGCCATCCAATGATACAATCAATAATTCAGGTTAAATTTGGCAACATTACTATTTGAACTTGAATGCAAATGGCACTGGATTTACTCCTTTCCTTGAGGAAAAGCTATATGAATTAAGTTATCCTTTTAGTTCCTTTCTCAGTTTTATAGAATTTGATGAACCTAAAGTAAGCCTCTCCAAAACATCATTAATTAATTAAACTGGGGTTTTAAAATTATACTTTCATAGAAAGAGGTAATAGTCAAGTGAGTTGATACTTATTTTAAAAATGCTCCAGTAAAAAAAAAAAAAAAATCTGTCACAGAATGAGAGCAAAAAAATACCCAGATGATATTTTTAGTGCAGTCAAGAGTCAGCCTTATCTCTGATAATCTCCTATGCTGATCACAGAGGATAAAGAGAATCAGAATGAAAAGGAAGAGGCTGAGGCACTGAAATATCTTGATGTGCCTTCTAAATCATTATATAAAAAACAACCAAAATATACATATATTATACTGACTAAACGAGGCACAAAGATTATACTAAAACATATTTCCAATAAGATTGAAAAGTAGCTTATTTTTTGGTTTCACAAAATTATTTGATATATAAATATCCTGTTTTACCCATTTCACTTAAACTGAGGTTGTATCTTATTAATAAAGTCCATTAAGCAGTTGGTGTCCCTCAAGGCCTGACAAATTACAGATTGTTTCTCTGTACATTTATTTATTTATTGTTAAAACATAGCTGTGTACATTTTTTCAAGCAAGGGGTACAATGTGCTGGTTTCATATACAATCTGAAATATTCTCATCAAACTGTTCAATGTAGCATTTTCTTAGTCTAAAATTTCTTTGCTTAGTTTCTTTTTGGAGGATCTATCCAGCGCTGTTAAAGGGGTGTTAAAATCTCCAATTACTGTGGAACTGGAGGAAATCAAGTTGCTCATGTCTGTTAGAATTTCTCTTATAAATTGAGGTGCATTCTGGTTGGGTGTATAAATATTAATAATTGAAATCTCATCATATTGAGTATTACCTTTAACAACAATGAACTATCCGTCCTTATCCTTCCTTATTTTGGTCATTTTAAAGCCTATTGCATCTGCGAATAGGATTGCAACACCTGCTTTTTTATGCTTTCCATTTGCCTGGAGTATAGATAACCATCCCTTCTCCTTGAGTCTATATTTGTCTTTTTATGTAAGGTGAGATTCTTGTATGCAGCAGAGTTTTTGTATCCAGTCAGCCAACCTGTGCCTCTTTAAACCATTTACAATTAATGTAATTTAATCTAAATCATTTACAATTAATGTGATTTAATTTAAACCATTTACATTAATTGAGAATATTGATAAGCCTTTCGAGAGTCCGGTGGACATTTTTACTTCTTTTGCGACTGTGGAAGTTGGAATTTGATCAAATTTTTCTGGGTGAGTTTACTTTTGTGGTGGAGGATTATGTTGGCCTTTATGGAAGATAAATCTGAGACTATCCTGGAGAGCTAGTTTAGTTGTGGCAAATTTCTTCAACATGTGAATTTTGTTAAAGTGTTTAATTTCTCCATCATAAATGAAACTCAGTTTAGCTGGGTACAGGATCCTGGGTTGAAAGTTATTTTGTTTTAGGAGATTAAAAGTTGATGACCATCCTCTTCTAGCTTGAAAGGTTTAGCAGAGAGATTTGCAGTTATTCTAATATTCTTGCCCTTGTAGGTGATGGTTTTCTTTTGTCTGGCTGTTTTCAAAATTTTCTCCTTCATATTAGCTTTAGTGAAATTGATTATTATGTGTCTGGGGGATGTCTTATTTTGGGTGAGTCATGCTGGAGTTCTGAAACTGTCTTCTATCTGAATTTCAGAATCTCTTGGCATGTCTGGAAAGTTCTCCTTCATAATCTCATGGAGAAGCGACTCTGTGCCTTGTGAAGCCACTTCGTCACTTTCGGGGATTCTTATTAGACAAATATTGGTTTTCTTTTAATTATCCCAGAGCTCTCTGAGAGAGTGATCTGTTTTTGCCCTCCATTTCTCTTCCTCTTTGAGAGTTTGCGAGTGTTCAAAAGCTTTGTCTTCAATGTCAGAAATTCTTTCTTCTGCTTGCTCCATTCTGTTACTGAGGGATTCTTCTGTGTTTCTCAGATCTTTGAGGGCTGCAACTTCTTGTCTCAATGTGTCAAAATCTTTGGGCCTTTGGTCTTTGAATTCGTTGAATTCTTGAGATATCTTTTGGGTTACTGCTTGGAATTGTAATTCACTCTTATTTGCTATCCGGATTCTGAATTCGATTTCTGACATCTCAGCTATTGGATTGTGCATGGAATCTTGTGCTGTGTCTGCCCCATTGATCCTTGGGGGAGTTGATCTACTCTGATTGTTCATATTTCCAGAGTTTTTCTGTTGATTTCACCGCATGATTGTTTTTCACTGTTGCCTCTAGCTGTCCTCAGAGTTGGGGAGGTGTCTCTCCCAGATTCTACCCCAGCAGGGTCACTCTATTGTTGCTGGATCTTAGTAGGGAGTGACTTCCTCTGGGGCTGCCCCAGCTTGGGAGTTCTGGTTGTGGAAGCAGCTCTGGAGTGTGACACACCCGGATCCAGTAACAGGGTGGGAGGTGGTGTGCACAGTTCTGGGAGTGTCTGGCGCCCAGTGACTTTGACACAGAAAGCCCAAGTCTCCAGCAGTCTCTGGCCAGGAGAAGGGCTCTGCGGAGAGGCTGGGAGGGCTCTGGAGAGCATGCGGCTACCAGAGTCCCTGGCCAGATGAGTGGGCCAGTGTGGAGGCAGGGAGGGTACAGGAGGGAGGATGCAGGGTTGCATGGCTCCCGCAGTTCCTGGTCAGGGTATGCGGAGGCCCAGTGGGCATGGGTTGTGGGTTGTGGGTCCCGGCGCAGCTCTTATTGAGGTCTGGGCAGCGCCAAGCCCAGGAGTTTGAGGTTGCTTTGAGCTGTGATGCCACGGCACTCTACCCAGGGCAACAGCCCGAGGCTGCAGTGTGCCAAAACTGGTCTCACTCTGCCTGTGAGGGTTAAGGCTGTAAGGCAGCTCAGTCCCCGCCTTTAGGTGCTCAGTCACTAGGTTACTGGCTCCCGCCGGATCCTTGCTCTGCGACCCTGAGGGCAGAGCTTGCCAGGGCAGTTCTCTCATAATGGGACCCTGCAACCCACAGCCAAATATTATTAGCTCCATCTGGCTCAGCAGCTCAGTCTGGGGCCCTAGGCAAAGTTCTCCACACTCCTGCTCAAGCTCTCCCCAAGGCAGTTCAACTGAGTTCCAAGTCCGAAAACACCAAACTAGTTCACAGGTAAGGCCTTTCTGGTTTGCAGTCTCACTACTGCTTGTACTTATGGTTGCCGGCATCATTAGGTTGATCAAACAGATGCAAGCACTTGCCAGTTTTCCAGTGTTTTTGTCCTCCTCTTGGGGTCTAGAAGTCCCTTGCTGACTCCCTGTATCCTCAAAGGGATGAATGGTGATCTTTATTTCTTACATATCTTGCATTTTCGGTGGTATTCACAGTCTTTTTTTTTTTTTTTTTTTTTCCTGGGTAGAGTGCGATGGCATCATCTTAGCTTACAGCAACCTCAAACTCTTAGGCTCTAATCATCCTCTTGTCTCAACCTCCCGAGTAGCTGAGACTACATGTGCTTACTACAATGCCCAGCTAGTCTTTCTATGATGCCTGCTTAGTTTTTCTATTTTTAGGAGAGATAGGATTTTACTTTTGCTCAGGCTGGTCTTGAACTCTTTAGCTCAAGCCATCCGCCCTCCTCAGCCTCCCAGAGTGCTAGTATTACAGATGTGAGCCACTGTACTCAGCCCTTCTCTGGCATTTAATGGTTAAAATGGACTTGGAGGGACAGGACTTAGGGTTAGAACTATGGGGTAGGAGGCTGTCCTCTACCTCTGGGGAGAAAAGTAAACTTAAAGACCCAGGAAGAACAGCTGGAACCCAAGGACCTCCCCTGAAGATTTGCTCCTTCTTAGCTACAAAGTCTTGGAAGGTTGATGGTAAGGGATGGAGAGATATTTTATGGAGGAAAAAATTGCACACTGCCTGCTCTGTTCTTTTTTAAAGGTAAAAGTGGACCAGAGGTGGAAGGGCCTATTAGAGTTTTATCCTGGTTGTATCCTAATGTTGCAATTGGGTTTTAAATAAGGAAATACATAACATTACCTGCTTTATATTTTAGAAAAATCATTCTAGCAGCTCTATGGAAGGTGGTTAGGAGGGGGCAGCAGTGGCTGTAGAGATATAGGTTGTGCAGGTAGAGACCTGGTGGCCTGTGCTGGGGTAGGAATAGATGGATTGCAGGGTAGTAGATTTGGGATATATTTTGCAGGTGGAGCCTCCACATTACTGACGGTTTGGGGCTGTGTGGTCTAGAAAAGTAGAGGAGTTATACACAGAAGAATGGTCCCCCTAAGATGTCCATATCCTAATTTCCAACACCTGTGAATATGTTACCTGTGGAAAAAGAGACTTGGTAAATGTGATTGAGGACCCTGAGATGGGAGCTCATCCTGCGTTATCTGGATGGGCCCTGTGTAATCACCAGGGCCCCTGGAAATGTCAGATTCAGAGAAGGAGATGGGATGTTGGAAGCAGAGGTTTGAATGCTGTGAAGAGGGGCCCTCGAGCCAAGAAACGCAGGTGGCCTTTAAAAGCTGGAAAAGATGAAGGAACAGGTTCCTCCCAGAGGCCCCCAGATGGAACCAGCCCTGCCAGCACCTTAACTTTAAACTCTAGACTTTGATTCGGAACTTCTGACCCTTATAAATGTAAGATAATAGTTTGTGATGTCTTTAATCATAAAATTTATGGAAATTTGTTAGGGCAGCAATAGGAATGCTGCCCTAATACAGGAGTCAAGAATGACTGTTGGGCTTTGTCCCTGGGGATTCGCACTCCTGTTTCCCACTCGAAGGGCTGAAGAAGGAGGTTTGGTAGAAAGCTGAGAGGAGATGGAACCTGTCAGAGACTGTGGGTCGTCTCTGTGCCTATGTTGCTGACCTCACTGGCCCTGGGCTCAGGAAGGTGGGGATGAGATGGAAGCGTGGGAGCCCTCAGCAGGTAAATGTTATGTACAGAGTGTATCAGATGAGTCATGGAAAAACGGCTTAACGACTTCCAGCAGAGGCCACGTACAACTTACTCCCTCTCACTGCTTGCTGTTTAAATTACAGTTGTTTTCTTTTGAGTCACCAAATGACATTTCAAAAGATAATAAGGAGCTGCCACTTTGGGAGGAAAGAGAACATTATTAAGCAGCTTGTTAAAAGATCAAATTTCTAGACTGCGTAGATAGTTGCAATATTTCTTCCTTCATTATTTTCTGAAGGATACATGTGAGCTTATTTGACAGATCTAAAACTGTAGTTTGATCTGGGGTGATTTCTGTAAGTATACATTTTAAAAAATGTATTGGTTGAAAAAAATGTATTGGTTGGTTACATTTGAGTGTTAGAAGAATTCTAATTCTGTTTGTATCAGTTGTTTCCTGCTGTTTTGTTTCAAGGGCTTCGGTAACAGCTGCAAATGTGCTTTGAAAATAAGATAGACATTTGTATAAAGGCGATACAGTGGAATCTATATAAATTCACATGTCTCTTATTCATTCTGACCTGGGGTTCTCAGTCAGAGCCAGCCCCCAACCCTCAGACATTTGGCTGTGTCTGGAAGTAGTTGAGCTTGTCAACCCTTGGGTAAGGTGATGCTACTGGCATCTAGTGGGTAGAGGGTGCAGATGCTGCCAAACACACCACAGTCCACAGGACCATACCTTACATCAAAGAAGCATTTTGCCCAAAACGCTAGTGGTGCTGAGTTTGAGAAATCTGGCAATAGAATTAGTAAACCTGTAAATTGGGAAAATGGCATCTATTCTCTTTCTGTTTCTGACATTATATCTATTTGCACATTGAGCTAAGAGCCTTTTGCTGCTCTAACATATGCACTACAACATTCTTGATTTCGATTAAAGGATACATATACAAGTAGCATAAAGGATATATGCTTTATATCTAACTGCCCATTCTGCATCTCCACTTGGATATATAATGTGCACATCAGACTTCATGGGTCCCACACAGAGCCCTGCATTTCTGCCACTACCTCCTTCTCCTGCAGTGTCCCCATCTCGTTGAATTGCTTTCTTTGGTTATTCAGGCCAAAAACTTGAGTTTTCCTCGCCTTCCTCTGTTTCATCCATAACCTGTATCTGTTCTGTGAGTGCTTCCTGTTGACTTTGCTTAGTTTTTGCAGTGGCCTGCACACTCCTGCATGACTGACCTGTCGTTCATTCTCTGGCTTCTACCAGACTGCCCTGACTCCCTCCACTTGGCTCAAACTGGCCTCACTGACATTCTTTGACCATTGCAAGTGTGACCCTGACTCAGAGTTCTCACAAATCGCTGTTCCTTATGCCCAGGTATTCCCATGGCTGGCACCTTCACCTACCAATCTTTGCTCAAATGCCCCCTCTTCAAAGAGTACTTCTTTCACCATCCTGTTTAAAACTGTCACCCCTGTGTTTGCCAGACCCTAACTCCCTTTGACTCTTACCTATTTTAACTGTTTCACCTCTAGCACTTACCACTGTTTAACTTGGTTTAAATTTTTATTTGTTTGTTGTATTACCCACCCACCCACAGATACACACAATAAAATGAAGACTGTTAAAGTCCAGGGTTTCTGCTTGAAACATGGTAGGCACACGTAATTATTTGTTGTATGAGTAAATGATTTCACGTATGATATAGAAGGCAGCAAGGCAGTGTATAATCTGAGGATATGAACAGATTCCACAGTGCTATTTTTATTTTTATATGTCTTCAAGACTCCATACAATTTCTGGGTTCTTATTTGGAAATAAAAACGGAGTTTAATAAATCCCAAACACTACGTGAAAGTGGTAAGATCTATTATTTGTTTGCTCAGCTGGGTAAGACGTTCTGCATAGTGGTCAATATTGTAAGTGTTACATTTGAAAATTGCATGAATGCAGGCTGAGTGGTTGATATTTTGCAGAACTCTACGGAAGGTGGATGTTAGAGAACACAAGGTCACATCAATATTAGCTTTTATACGTCTAGCTCAGGGTAAAGTACATGTAGTGCACATATTTGTTTAGAGTAAAATTGTGAAACAGGAAAGATGTGAGCCTCTCTGTCTACAAACAGGCCTTAATGGTGTTATTTAGGAAGACTAATGGCACCTGCAGTTTTGGAAAATTGGGAAATCCATTTTTGACCCGACCTCCAATGTGAAAGCTACTTTCCACCCAGAGGGGCAGACTACCGCCCATCCGTGATCCTAGATAAGGTTAGAATTCAGAACAAAGGATAGAACCAGGCACAGCTGAGGACCAGAGAAAACATGACTTTCTCTAATTTGTAGCTGTGGGTCCCTGTGGACAAAAGGACGCTTTGCCCAGTAATTCGTAACTGGTGACATGCATTTTGCTGGTAGAAGTTGAGGAAAGTAAAAACCTCTTAAGAGTACAGATGCCAAACAACAGTAGATTTAGGATGAATTTTGAGCCATCTCATAAGCAGTGCCTGAAACATTTTTGCACGCAGAAATAATAGCCCTGGTATAGAGACCGCAGCAGAAATCACTGGGCAGGAACAGGATGAGACCCATCCATGAGGATCAGTAGAATCAAGGTATTTCAAGAGAAGAGAGATCAACCAGGACTGCTCAGCCTTTGGTTGTGTGTTTTCAGTAGTTTCTCAGGGAGAACTGGAAATTAATATTTGAATCTACTCTATATCATTTATGGTTTGCTAGACATAACAACGCTCAAGTGAACTGTGTAATTGCTGTGCTGTAATCCTCATTTTATATTTCAGAATTATTCATTCTTAACTAATCCTTATGTGGTCATAAAGACTTAAGTTAAAGAAACTTCCTCTGCCCTGGATAGATATTTGAATTACCTTGAGTCCACTACGCTGTCATAGCCCAATTCCAGGGAGCAGAGTAGGCGCAGGGAAGTAGGCCTCCTCCTGGAGGTTTACCTTAAAGGAGGCTTTTTTCCTTCAGCATAGTATTAACATTATAGAAGCAAATTAAAAAACAAAAAACAAAACTGTCGTGGAATGAGTCACAGACATTAAGTGCGGATCTTGGTTATGTTTTTTACTTTCCACAACTTATATCCTATTTCTGTTCCTTTATTTAAATTATTTAGTGGGTGTTCAGTAATTCTGGCTAGAAAGACAAAAATATGCTTTTGCTTTATGACAAAAGCGTTAGCAGGGAGAAAGGCACTCCTCCGAGTTGTGCAGTTTGGTGATATAGGGACTGATGAGGGAAAAGAACAAGGTGAATCACACTTCAGCTACAAGATTAATGCGTCAAATTAAATGTTACTGTTCAGGAAGGCAGCAGAAAGGAACTGCTTCCATGGTAACTGTTGTCATAGCTGTATTTTTTACTCATCTTTCAGAAAATATATGAAAGCTAAATAATGCAGCTATAGTGAGACTTGTATTGCCTTACGCATTTTCAAATGCCAAGTGCTCTGAAGACTTGAGATTTAATCTTCCTTTCGCTGGCATTGTCAGATTAATATCCGGCCACCGTTAATCACTAAGGGTAAATGTACAAAAGTGAAAGTGTATTATTACAGAAACCTTCAAGGTTGCTGAAAAATAGGTTGGCCCCCCTTTCCCCCCCGAACCACATATTAAAAACGTACAGCTTCTCTTTTTTGGTTGCCCATGAGGAATTTTAAAAAGAAAATTTTAGCATAGCTAACCTGACGTATTTCCTGGAGCATCTAATTTGGATGACCAGTATGTATTGTTCTTCTTTCCCCTCAGTGTCCGTCTTTTGTATATGTCTGAGTTTAAAAGGACCTCAAACTGAGGGAAGGTAAGAAAAGGGAGGAAGATGAGTCTAGAGTCTTTAAAAAATGGATTTATTTAGAAAAGAGCACTTGTAAAAGATTTGATCAGGAGTTTAAAATTCCCAACTGCATAAATCCATATTTTCCTTCTTCCTGTATCATCACTTTGGATAATTGAATATTGGCTAGATTTCTTTCAGAGAAATTCCATCTTTCTTGGCTCCGTTGGCACACAGAACAAAGTCAGACCATGACCTGCTTCTCTGATTAGGAAATGCAGATCTGTGGCCGAAGAGAAGGATGTGCGTTGCTGATGTTTTTGTCTTGTTTCTGTAATTGTCTTCAAAGGGTACAACTTCAGCTTCTTAATTTAAGGCTGAAAAGACAGATTGCTTACAAAATACATTACTATTTTTCAGACGCATCTGTGTTCACATTACTTATTGATTTTGTGAAATGCTTTATTTTATAATAAAATATCATGTTTAAGTCTCGGCACAATCCAGAGTGCAGCATTAACACTCCAGAATGGAAGGCATCCTGTGTTTTACTTCACATGCAAGTTTTTAATCTTTATTTGTTAGCAAACACTTAGAAACACTTTGTAATTTCACCCTATTAAACAAATGCTAGAGCTTGTTCAATTTTTTTTTTTTGTCACCTTTGTCACCCAGGCTAGAGTGCAGTGGTGTGATCATAGCTCCATACGGCCTTGAACTCCTTGGCTCAGGTGATCCTCCCACCTAAAGGTCCCAAATAGCTGGGACTATAGCACCTGGTGCCACGCCTGGCTAATTTAAAATTTCTTTTTCTTTTTTTGCAGAGGTGAGAGTCTTGTCATGTTGCCCAGGCTGGTGTTGTATTCCTTGGTTTATGTGATCTTCTTTCTTTAACCTCCTCAAGTGCTGGGATTATAGGCGTGAGCCACGGCACCTGGCCTGTATCTATCTTTAAATGCTGAGAAGGCTCTGCCATACGCCATTCTCAGCTCTCTCCAGCCCCCTGCTGTCTTACTCCACAGATTCAAATACACTTGTTGCCCATACTGCAAATTTAGCGATTAATCATGCATAAATTGTATGTGGCATCCTTATAAATAATACTTATTATTACTTAATTGACATGTTGTATTTTTCACTCTTTGTGCTTTCTCATTTCATTTGCCCAACTGGATTATAAGTGTTTTTTGGTATAAATACTAATTCTACTTTATCTTAACATCTGCCACGATGTCTCATACGAGGTGGGTATTCAATGCAAATTCACTCATGGATTAACCCGTAATACTGAGAATTGGAACATGCTGGAAGGGAACATGATGATATTTAAATGTATCCTGGCAAGAATGTTCAGCAAATTACCTTAATTTGCAAAACTGCTTTCATGTCACATTTGCAGCTGTTTCATTTCTCAGGAAAATGATTCATATTATTTTAAAGACACGGCTACTTGTAGAAGGTTAAAGCATAATGTTCAATGGTAATTAGTAATAAAAAATACAAAATTCTCAAATTTTACAGAGTGTAAATGCACAGTGGGGTTTGTTAGAAGGTGGCCAGCTGTGCTGGGAGGCTCTTAAGGTGGAACTGGCTGATAGGTACCCTTTCCAAAAGGCTATGTTATTTTTCTCTTTTTTGCTTTCTCTTTGTGCTTTGCTGCCTCTTCCTGTATTTTTGCACTCTTTCACTGTGACCAGTCTTTTCTAGGAACTTTCTATTACATTATAGTTAAACTGAATCCTCACATCCTGTTGGTGATCAATTATTATTTACATTTTAATAACCAGGACATTGAAGCTTGAGGACTTTTGATGTAAACTTGGCCGTTTTTTTTTTCTCCCTGAGCTGAAGCTAATACCTCATATTTCTTTTCTTTCTTTGTTTTTTTTTATGTATGACCTTGGACAAAACCACTTCATCTCACTGTGCCTTTTAAAAATATTTTTATTTTTTAAACTGAAATAAAAATGTCTGCCCTACACACTTCAGGGGGTGCTGTATTATTCTGGATAGACCTGACAGTATTTTGAGATGATTAAAATGTAAGAAATATACGACGTTATTATTTTTATTATAACATGTATTTGTGTGATCAACAATGTTCTGACTTTGAGCAAGGGATTAGAACCGGATTGCAATTAAAAATAGAGGATGAATATTTTCTTGTGGACTTTCAATCTCCTAAGGTATATTAACATACTTGGATTTTTGCATTATGTGGGGGGAAAGATCCACAAGCTGGACTGTGGTGTTTCTCCAGCTGCAGGGTAGATCCAGACTAGTCTTCTTTAGAAAAGCCTTTACAATCTGAAGAATATTTTCCTCAAACTTGTTTGAATTTAAACTTACATTTTATTTCTTATTGGCATTTAATTATTTCAGTTACTGGATTTTGTGTCTCTGTTTTGTTTTACTTACGTTAAAAACAAAAACATACGGAAGCAGCACGTTGGCCAAGGGCTCCCCGTGATGTGTCTTTCTCCGTCTTCAGCAGCTCAACCCGGCACCGCAAGACAGGCTCCTTCTAGCACCTGATAACCGGCCCTCTTCCTCCCGTCTCGATGGTTGGCACATTTCCAAATCTGTTTTCTCTGAAACATCACAAAATGTCCTAAACCTCAAATGAAGGTGCTGTTTAATATTCCATGACCTTCCTTTCTTCACTGTATTTAAAGAAAATGGAGTAGAAATTTTTGAAGGGTCTCTCAAAAACCGTAAGAGTAAGCAAAAGAAGTGACCGTATTCAACAAGATAAGGAAAATACGTTTTGAAATGGTGATAGTTTACACACATGCCTGCACATTCACACAGCATATAAATTGCATTCAGCATTTTTTTTTTTTTTCTTTTTGAGACAGTCTCACTCAGTTGCCCTGGGATTGAGTGCCGTGGTGTAAATTGTAGCATAACACAGCAACCTCAAACTCTCAAGGATCGCTTAAACGATCCTCTTGCCTCAGCCTTCAGATGAGGTGGGACTGTAGGCATCTGCTACAATGCCTGGCTATTTTTAGACACAGGTCTTGCTCTTGCTCAGGCTGGTCTGGAACTCCTGAGCTCAAGGGATCCACCTGCCTCTGCCCCCCAGAGTGCTAGGTTACAGGCGTGAGCCACTGTGCCCGGCTGTATTTAATATTTTAATAAACATAGAATAAACATCACATTATCCTAACAACAAGGAAAATAAAAAAAAGAGAAAAATTACCTGCTGTCTCACTGGTAATCACGAAGGCTTTCAGCAGAGAAGATAGCTCCGTAATCCTGGCTTCTAACCCCAATTTGGTACCTTTTGCTCTTTTTAGCACCATTCCTTCTAGAAGCCCACATCCATAGCCGCCTCCTTTAGGAAGCAGAGCTGAAAGCAGTGGGCTCGCGTGCTACCCTAAACGGCTTCTAACCTGCATTTGTAAAGTGTTTTTGCGGCTACTCCGGGCGTATTTTCTGCATTACTTTCATGACTATCTCACAAAATAAATTCTTGTGTATCTGATGAGCAGGGAAACCACTTCCAAATTTTGTTTTTTCCCAGCTCACGCAGAGTTTAGAGCATACTTGGGTAAAATATATGCTCAGAGGATGTGGTGATTCACAGCATAGACACAAGTTCTCCAACTTGCTCGATTCCTATTTAATTATTTAATTCAGTCTCACAATATATTTTGAATTCTGGGAAAGTGTAGACTTTTAATTTCATGTTTTTAGTTCCACTTGTGGGTACTCACAAATTCTTGCCAGGTGGCAAAGAATTCCTTTTGACACCTAGTATGTGTGAAGCATACTCGAGGAAAACATGTATACTCTGCGAATATCTGCTTTTTATTTCTGTAAGTAGTTTTTTTTTTCTTGTTTTGGGGTCTGTATTAGCTATTCTCAAGTATAACTCCCAAGAAAACATAACTGTCTCTTGGGCTTATGCGATGGACCGCCACACACGGAGCGGAGCTGTGTGATCGTCTGATAGCAACGTTCCTCGATGATGTGGCACAAAAGAAGCCTTAGCTGGGGAACTTAACAGACTTCTGAAGTTATTTAATAGTACCCCATTAGGCGCTACCTACTAGAAATAGAAAGCAAAAGCACTTTGTTAAGATGTGTAAATTGTTCTTCAGTGAAGGAGGTTTGTGTATATAATTGAGCTTCATTGTTTTTGTTTACAGAGCTCCTGTAATTTCCCTGTGCCAGATTCTGAGTCAAAAGAAAAATACCAAAGTACTTAGGCAACAACTGTTCTCTGTCCTTTGGGGTAGTTCTGAGCCCCGGGATGTGCTCATTCTTGAGAAATGATGCTCTTTGGCTCCTACACTCTTTTACAGTGCTATTTTAGTGAATATCCTTATAAAAATAATGCTGTTTTATAGATATCCTTGAAAGAGAAAATAATTGATTATGCCCTAATGTCTGTGGTTCATGAACTCTTCTCTGAAGAGTTCCTAAGATCTGACTTTGTATTACTGAATACATACTCTGAAGAGTTCCTAAGATCTGATTTTGTATTACTGAATACATTTCTAAACCTCACGGTGTAGTGAGGAACGATATTGTAGGGAGTTTCTGTATTTTTAGTGATGCTGGTCGGCAAATCAGCTCTAAAATAAAATTACATCAACCAAAAGTAATATGGGTAATATGGCTATATATTACAAAACTTTGTACTCAGCCATTTTTCAAAATTTTCTAAATTAGCCCATTTGGTAGAATGGGCTAATTTTCTGTGGAGAGAAGAGATAACCAACAATGTAATTTATAAAATAATAATGGTGAAGACTCGCTTTACTTGATTTGAAAACATATTTAAAATTGAAATTTATCAAAACCATATAGTATTTTGTTAAAGAAAAAGTGATGAATTTAAATGGAGTAACAGAATCCAGAAGTTAAAAGCTATTTTAATTGTGTTTAAGACCAGGGAGAAGGAACAGAATGATAGAGAAAAGTAACACTTGTCAGGTATTTATTTTGGTAGAGGGAAGACGCTGTGCTCTCTCCATAGTTGTGGAATATGTAGAAATGGAAAGAGAAACAGAATGTAAAAAAAATGCACTAATGCGTCAAAATTACTTAAAATGGATACAAATGTAGTAGGTGAAAATACCGACTCCATTTCATAACGTGTGCAAAGATGAATATGGTGAAGCAATCTTACATCATTTTTATAGAAAATGTGCTGCTTTTTAGAATTAAATTAAAATGTTAGAATGTTCTTTTTCTTTTGAGATGGAGTCTTACTTTGTTGCCCTGGGTAGAGTGCCATGGCGTCATAGCTCACAGCAACCTCCAGCTCTTGGGCTTAGGCGATTCTCTTGCCTGAGCCTCCTGAGTAGCTGGGACTACAGGCACCTGCCAAACGCCCGGCTAGTTTTGTTGTTGTTGTTGTTGTTGTTGTTGCAGTTTGGCCAGATCCAGGTTTGATCCCGCCATCCGTGGTATACGGGGCCGGTGCCTTACTCACTGAGCCACAGGTGCCACCCCAATGTTAGAATGTTCTTTTTTTTTGCAGTTTTTGGCCAGGGCCAGGTTTGAACCCACCACCTTCAGTATGTGGGGCCGGCGCCCTACTCCTTTGAGCCACAGGCACGGCCCCTAGAATATTCTTAATGATAAAGATAATAAAATCAGATTCCTTTTTCTTACGGTTCTAATGTTGCTGGCGTTGCATGTTGTTCTGATTGTTCTGGAGAGTAATCTGTTAATATGTTTGGACCATAATGTTGATGGTGATGATGATGGCGATGATAATGGTGGTGGTGGTAATGGATGTGCCAGATATGTTCCTGAGTGAGTGGGGGGAATGGGCATTTAGAGGAAAGCTCACTGTCTCAGCCACGTGTACATATCTGCTAGTATACCTGTCACAGAGCTCGTCACACAAAAGCTCTCCAATCTCCAGCTCATCTTTTCACATTTTTATTTCTTCTGAAAGCCATTTTCCTATGGGCCATATTTATTTTTTAAAAGCTTAAGCAAGGTTTCTTTTTCCACATTCACTTTGAGTCTGTTTTGGTAAATGTTTTCCTCCATACCCTGAGTGTCTTTTCTTCCTCTGACAGGTGGATTATTAATCATCTGTGAGAATTTTCTCCCAGTAGCACTTTGTCAGTAAAGCCTCTCCGTGCCTCTGCTCCTCCCCGGGGCTTAGCCTTGGCCCTGTGGCCCCGTAGACAAGCTGAGGCCAGCACCTCTACGCGCTTCTCTGGACACTGTCACTCCTTTGAGGTCAGGCTGTGTCCTTGTCCTCTACCTAGGAGAGAGGTGGAGCTTAATACATGTGTGCAGAATGAGTGAATGAAAAAACAAAAGGAAAACCCAATATTATTTGCTGCCTCTTTTATTAAATTCTGTTAATGGAAGTGTATTGCCTTGACTTGGTATAAACTTACCTTAACCATTATAAAATTGTGTAACTCCTAGTAATTCAGTGAAAGGAAGGTACTGCAGTTCCACCAGGCGATTTTATTTGGTAGCAGGTGCTTCTTGGTGCTCGTATTTTTCCCATTGCTTGTTTGCTGTGAATGAGCCTTTTACTGGGTCACTTTCAGGTCCTTAGTGATTATAAAAGATGCTCAAGGAGGTATATTTATCAGCTCTTTTAGGCCAGGCTGCCATTAGTGAACTCTTTCTGTGATACAGTATTCTCAAGAAAAAATATGCTTAAGGACCTGTCTTATTCTCAGGAAGTAAGTTTTAGCAATTTTTTTTAAGTTTAGGATCCAGAACTGAAAAACCTCTCCTTGTACAAATTATTTGTCATTATACAAATCTTTATGCAAAAATTAATGCTTCAAGGTGCAGACTGAGTTTACATTAAAGACGAATGGATGTCTGTATTGAATGGACAGAGGCTCTGCTGCCCAAGGTGGAGCCCACCCTTGCCGCGGCAGAAGTTTCCTTTTCTTTTGGATAGTGTGGATGCAGGAAGCCCAGGACCAGTATGGTTGACTCTGTTCTACACAGCTGTTTGGAGTTTGACTTGGTGTTCCCTGCATGGCATTAAGGGTTCAGGAGTCTTCTCTCTCCCTGTTTTTTATTTAAAATTTAATTTTTGGGGTGGCGCCTGTGGCTCAAAGGAGTAGGATGCTGGCCCCGGCCCAAAACTGCAACAAAAACAACAACAAAAAATTAATTTTTGTTGATTTTTCTTCTTAGATTTTATTTATTATTATTGAGTTGTGATCTGACTCAGCAGTGTGCTTGACTGTTTGAAGTCACCGTTTGCTTATAGAGTTTTATGGGTTTGGGGTGACAAAATAACCGTGACACTAAACATTTGGTGAATTATTTGGAAGGTCAGATATTTGGGGGTGGGCTCATTAATCTGTGCCCTGTTTGCAAGCCCTGTGTGATGTGTGTTGTGGAGCTCACTGCCCAGGGGAGGGATGGGAAGGGAGCACGCTTCAAGCCGGATGAAAGGAGGCACAAATAAGGAAGACTTTATGGACAGTAGTGCAGTGGAGATGCCTGTGAAGGATGGGGAGGGCTTTGATAATCAAAAATGGAGGGGGAGGGCAAGGAGGAGCATGGGGTTGTCCTGAAGGAGGTGGGAACAGAAAGTGCTGGGAAAACATAAGAGAAAAGCTCAATTTAATTCAATTTTGGGGGAGGGGAGGGCAGAGAGAGGAAGAGAGGGGGACTGGTGTGCTTTTACCTAATGGGCTCAAAGTAAGGGGACATGGCAGACCTCCTGGGTGCAGGACACAACTGCCACAGGGACCTTACCTAACAAAGGCGAACATTGTAACCAAATTGTTTATACCCATGTTCATCTGAAAATAAACAAACAAAAGATATGTAATGAAAAGAAATGTGCTGGGAATGGAAGCCTGGTGTGTCTGTGTGGTGTCCACTGTGCCTTAGAATCAAAATTTGTGGAGCTGGCAGAGGGAATAGGTGTGCACTAGTCCTTGTTCTTTTTTTTTTCTAATAGAGCGAGAAAGGAGAATTTTGTGTTGGATAATACTTTGAGGAAAATGCATTGATTTGTTAATTTACATTATTCAAGATGCTTCTGTGAGCTATACTAATCTTTAACACCTAGTAAATAAGATTTATGTTTAGACGGAATTATGTTTGTATTTTAAATGAAGATGTAATAATGGCAACCCTTGTAAATGTGTGACTCTTAAAGGGAGGCGTAAACGCTTAGTGTTCACAAAGGAACAGCTTCCAAGTTCTTTCTGAAGTTAGAAGGTCACGCTATCCCATTTTTACTGTCACGTTCTGCTGATACATCATTTAGAGAAAGTTCCAGAGAAATATCCAATTCCTGCTGAAGAGCAGAGCACAGACTTAGGTGTGCAGAAAGAATTGGTTAGCCTTGTACACGAAATCGACTGAAATCAAGCTTTAATTAGACAGACTTTTGCATAATTCATCATGATCACTTTGGAAGTCCAGCAGAATATGCTCTTGATTTTATCACAGTGAGTTCATTTGAAAGGAATGGTCAGTCATCTTATTAGTTCTTTTTGGTACAGATACTTAGATCTTCCCAGCAAAGCCATGACAATGTAGCTAGTCTTTTAAAGAAATGAATTGCTCCGTAAAGATTTATAAGGAAATGAATCAATAAAAGTTATTCCTGTTAAATATTCTTATTGTGAATATAATCTTTCTTAAAGACAGAAAAGTAACTGCAGGTTCTTTCTGTCTTTCAATCCATAGGCCGTCCATCTGGCCCAGGCAAGTTTCCAGATTGAAGCCTTTGGCTCCAAATTCATTCTTGACCTCATACTGAACAAGTAAGTAGTCATAATCCTCTGAGAAACCTGGTATAACAAAACTTCATTTTTGTAATATTGGATTAGTCAGAATAACATCTGTTGTTGATGCAACTGATATTTTCTAGCTGATCATATGTTACACAGCACATAAAATAAAATATAAATGTCTGAACAATGATTTTTTTTTCCTTAAAAGAAAAGACATTTAACATTTACTGTGTTAAATGTCTTAATGCAGTGCTAATATTATGATTTTAGATGGAATAAATATTTGAAGTAATGGTAGTTAATTAAATGTTAACTATGATCATCAGTGTATATAAGAAGCATGAAAAACTGATTCAAATATAATTTAACTTCGGTCTAGAAATTTCTTCCATTTTACCCTTTATAATGCAATTCACACGACTTCTGTAGGAAGAACAAGGTAAGTGATGACTTGCAAATACCTATCTTGAGAAGATTCTTTGCTTTATAATTTGCTCTAATATGGATTCTTAGAAAGTTTGCTCCTGATGAAAATTTGCCTGATTGTCTCTGAGCGTGCATTAAATTTAAATGCTGCTTCCTGTTGGAACCAGTTGTACAGACATCTTTGTACAAGGTGTGACCCAGAGCTGGTGACTGAGCCAGAGCTCTTCAGTCTCAAGTAGAGCTAACACAGAGCCTTTCTTTGGTGTAAACAATTTTCTGTGTGGTTTCTTGGGTTACAAAAACTCCAGTCAGTATTTTAAGCTCTCATTAGTATGTGGATCAGGACTTCATCTTTGCAAGAAAGATACCACTTAAAGCAATCAAACACTATATACTATAGGTGGTCACAGCCAATATCTGAGAAATTGCACAGGATTGTAAAGAACAACTATTAAATTTTTCATATGTCAAATTCTGTGAGCTCTGCAGAAAAAAATGCAGAGTCAGCGCGGGTGCTCCTTACTCAAGTGTTACTGCAGCTTCAAGTCAGAGTGAATCAGCAGAACTCAGAATTTCCTGCGTTGAAGGTACTGCAGGTTTTCCTTTTGGGGTGAGTTCAGTTCCACCACGCTGTGTCAGCAGTGTGCCTGCCTAAGAAATTTGTCTTGCCCATCTTAGACTGTGTTAAATAGCAATACGGCTAATTTTAAAGTCCTCTATTCCTTTAACTCTTACTGCAGTGGAGACCATCATTCCAAACTGTAGTGTGATGGCAATAATCAACACTGCTATGTGTTTTGAATAATAAAATATCACGGTCATAGCAGAATTTCTTAATCAGATATTAGATGGTGGAGAAAGGGTCATAGGGGATTTCCAGGGACTTAGGGTTCTGGAAATGTGTCAGAAATTACTTGTCAGTAACATTTATCCTGTGAAGGAATCAACTTGAGCACCTATTATGCGTAGTCCCTGCCTTGAGGAATTTAGAGTCTCATAGATACTGATATAATTTTAGAAGAGTGAGAAATGAAATGTGCTAGAAGTTAATGTGGTATGTTATGGCAGCACCTAGAAGATGCAGCTCTTCTGGGTAGAGGAGTGTGAAAAGGCATCTGGAAAAAGGCGATGCTTGAACTAAATGTTGGAGAAGTGCGTTGTAGGCATGTGAGGTGCTGTGTCTGTGGAGGCAGGGCCATGTTGCAAAAACACGAGTCTTTTCCTGAAGCTTCCTTATAAATGACAAGGTTGAGGCAGAAGGAGATGGGTTGGGAGAGGCAGGCCTAGGGACAGTTCAACTCTTAGAATATCTGGTATTTCATGCTCAAGTTCTTGGCCAGAATCTCTGAGACTGTGAAAAGTCAAGTCTGGGAAATAAGCAGAGTTCTATTTCTTAGGAAATGCTGAGATGCAGGGAGAGGGAACTCTTTTAAGAAATCATAAGTTGATAAACATCATTGGATTGCTTCAGTGTGGATGGCAAGGCAGAGAGAAGAGTTAAAGATGACAGAGGTGCCTTGATTGGTCGGTTGGGTGGAGGGTGTGGTATTTAGCTAACTTGGGCAGCACCAGAGAATGGACAGATTAAATGGTGGAGGGAAGAGAATGTGACATCAGATGAGACATGATCTGAGGGGCTCTGGGACACACATGAGACCATGTCTGGGAAGTAGCTGGCCATAACCTCAGAGGAGAGGTGGGAGCTAGAGATGAGACTAAAGAGTTTTCTTATTTTCTATAATAAGTATTGGAGGCAAATTGGCTGTGAATGAGGTTGCTCAGGGAGGGCACAGAGAAGCTGGAAAGACAGTTTAGAGGGAGGAGAGGAAGAGGAACCCATGAAGGAGACTGAGAAGGAATGGTCAGAGAAGAGGAAGGGAATCAGGAGGATGATAACATGGAGTTCAAAATGGAGAGGTGATTTATAGCACCACATGCAGTCTAGTGCAGTAAGGAGCAAAAAATGCCCTTTGGATTTGCCAAGTAAGTGGTGACTTGTGGTCTGGAAGTGGCAGTTTTAGGTCCCAGTGGGCTGGCACTGAGAGGGGATGAGAGGGGATGATGTGGAGACAGCCATACCATTTGGAGGTTTGGGTGAAAAGAGCCAGAAGGTGGTGTTGGGGTCCAAGGTGTAGCTTTTTAGTGATCATGGAGCAAGTGGGTAGACTGAGATGGAGCTGAGGGGGGTGAGCGGTTGAAGACACAGAAGAGAGAGGAGAGAACCCACAGGGCAACAGCTGGGTCAGGCAGAGGGAGCGAGACCAAAGCACAAGGGCAGAATTTAGTTTTTTTTTAATCAGAATCTTTTATTTCCAATTTTTATTTTATTTTCTGAACACTTCTTTTTCTTTTTTTTCAATATCCCCTGATTTTAAAAACTGCCACCATCCCAGACCTCCTGGCTTCTCTTATACCTTACATGGCTCCTTTCTTTCCCCGCTCTGACCCATCAGCCTGAATTTGACATGTCAATTAGCTTTGTCCCTCTAACCTATGGGAGCAGGACTGGACTCTTCTTGCAGCTGGAGAGCTTCCCATTAGCCAGTGTTGGAGTCCAGTCCACCTCTTCTTAATTCTTCTTGCTCTTGGCTTTCATGGCCTTCACATCCAGCACACTCTGGGCATGTGTTAGCTGGGCAAGGAGGAATCTCATTTCCACCATGGGGTGATCATTGCCACATTATAGGCAATGATTTTAAATCACCAAAAGAGGGAAAGGCAGAGGTACAGGGTAAGTTTGCAGGCTTGGCATGTGGAGGAATGAGCACATAAAGATGTTACCGTGGACTGGTCCGGGCAGTGGCCACAGTGGGGCCTATCCCACTGGTGGGGCCTATCCTGATGTCAGTTCCTGGGAGAAGAGCCTTTGTTGGGTATTTTGATTGAGTGAAGAAGGAGGCAGCTCAAGGAAGTGCTGTGTGCTTTACTCATTTGTTCAGCAAATGCTGGGTGAGCATCTGCTCCATGCCTGTGAGCATCACAGGTGCTGCCGTTGCTAGGAATAGGACAAGATTCCTGTGTCCCCAGAGAGCCTCCTTGCAGAGGAGGAGACAGGCAGAGGTGAGTGCCTTGAAGAAGAAACCGTTGGGCTGGGTGAGGGAGAACTGCTGGTGGAGGCGGAAGAAGCCAGAGGCCTGTCTGCTGAGGATCTGGTTGTAAAGAGGAGCCATCATGTAACGCTGAAATGCCGAGAACTCAACACAGCTGGGACAGCAAGGCAGCTGGTGCTAAGGACACAGAATGTTCTAGAAGGAGGCTGTCTTGACTAGAGTGCAGTGGAGGGGCAAGGCTGGTGGGAAGCTGGGGAGTCCAGATCAGAGGGGAAGCAGCTGTGTAGCCAGACTACGCAGGACTGTGTGCTGTGGTGAGGAGTTTGGGTGGGAAGCTGGAGGGCAAGAAGTGTGGGAGTGACACAGCTGGGTGTGCTTTTTTTTTTTTTTTTTAGCCCAAGAGCACCTAGTTGTGGCCTAAGAGGACCGTTAGTCATGCTCCCGTCAGAATACTCTCTTTAAACATTTTTTATTTCTTTTTTTCCTCCAGAACAATCATTATTCCAAGATACAATAGGTTTTCAAAAGACTTCTAGGTCACTATTTCTTCTTTTGGGGTGTCAAAAAAGCAGTTTAAATTAAAAAAATTTATTTAAAAACTCATTTTATTGAGGTATGATTGACATTGGAGCAACAATTCTTAATGTGTGTCAGTCCTTGGAAGTCCAGGGGTCTGAGCGTTGTCTCCTCTGTGTATGAGTGGAATTATGCCAAAGCCTAAGAAACTATCTTTGCTGGTGTTCTTCAGCAAGTGTTTATTGGGAACACTCAGTTAGAGCTGCATAGTGGTTGAGGGTATGGTTTATGGCCAAACAGGCCTGAGTTTGAGGCTAAGGCCTGCCATTTGCTAGCTGTATGATCTTGGGCAAGTTTCTTAACTTCTTCCTTTTCTTCTTTTTCTCTTCTCTACTACCTTTACCACTGTCCCACATACTGTTGAAGCGCACCCCTCTAAAGTACACCATTCAGTGGTTCTTAGTTATATTCACCAAGTTGTGCAGTTGTCACCACAGTCTAATTCCAGAACATTTTTATCATCCCCCAAAGAAACTCTTTACCCATCTCCTGTCACTCCCTATTCTGCTTTTCTGTAAGCCCCTGGCAAACCACTTTCTGTTTCTGTGGATTTGAGTATCCTTGACATTCCACATCAGTGGATTCATACAATGTGGGGCCTTGGTGATTGGCCCCTTTTACTTAGCATAATGTTTTCGTGGATTATCCATGTTGTAGCTGAATGGTACACCTGTGTGTGGATCTATCCTTAACTTTTTAAGCTTTCATTTCTTTTTGAAGTTGTAGGTGGTTATAAGGATTAAACGAGATGATGTGTGGTACTTCCACATGTCTTTTAATCAGAAGGGCATGATCAATAAATGTTTGTATTTACCACTAATTGTTGTCAGTGCAGCTGGGCAGTCACAGAACTGGCTGATGGGGGATTCAGCATTGAATAAGAGTCATTAATTTCATGGGGTTCATGGTCTAGAGAGAGCAGTCCAGGTCATCTGACATATCTCCACTGAACTGAAGGTATGTGTGGGATACATTTGGTGCTTCTCCCACAGTTCCACAGCTGCCTGCTACACATTCAGCAAAGAACATGGCAAAACTTGCAGGCCAGTGCATTTCTGGATATTTAAATTCCAGGTCATCTGCCTGGGTCTGGGGTGAAGGCACAGGCCCTCACCGTGCTGTCCTGTTTGTTGTGAAGTGAAATCCCTGTGCTTCTTTTAGCCTCTTTCCTCTATAGAGAGGGACAAATTCTCAGGATGCATCAAGCATCAAGCGCAAAGCCGCCTTGGTTAATAAGGTCGCAGCGTGTTCCTAAGGGAGCAGCAATGTGGGGGTGTTGCAAGCCTTCTTGTCCCTTTGTGTCCAGTGGTGCCCAGGGAGAACTCTGATGGGGTGGGAGCAGTGGACAACATCCACGTTGGGTGGCTGAGACCTAAAACTGAGGAGTGGACTGACAACTTGGACAGTAAAACAGTTCTGAATTTAGAAAAAGATCTTTGTTCTGATTTTCTGGGAATCAGAGGTGTTTAAGATGGAATATCTGGAAAATGCTTATTTAAAGAAATAAATATGCACAGTAATTTTCTCATTAAAAATAGTTCATGCTGTGCTTGTGAAAGAAGAAACTAGCCACACTGGATGTCCTTTCAGTTGGGTTCGGGTCCAGCTTTCTTGCTGACTGGCACTTTAAGTCATTCAGTCAACAAACATTGATTGAGCGTCCCATTTGCATAAGATACTATGCCGAGAAACACAGGATTGTGAGCTCTGGGCATGAATTCCTCCTTCCCAAGAGCCCATGGTAGGGGAGGAGATGAAAATGTCTACGAACAGCATTAAAACATGATGGAAAGGAACTTATGAGACCTTGGTGAGGAGGGAGGGTCTCTGGGGAAGGTGGACTTTGGTGGGGGTCTTGCCAGATGCTCTTGGTTTTGGAACCTCTGATAGTAGACCCTGGGTGAAGCTTCCAGAATGTCTGGGATGGAGTGGGAAGGTGAGATGCGGAAGAGAAAGGAGCCAGGGAGGACTGAGTCCTGACTGCTTGCTGCTGGGCATCTGCGGCTCATCCCTCTGAGGAGCCCTGGGGCTCTGAGTACCAGATCACCCTGGAGAGGTGAGGCAGGGGAGGAGCTGCCAGTCTGTTACTGGCTGAGGGCACTTTCAGGGCACTAACTCTTTCCTACTTCCTCCTGGGTAGGAAAATAACACTTTCAGGCCAAGAGTCTTTCCTTACATTTGAAAAGACTGGGAGGGAGGGAGGTGCACACTACCTGGGCTGGTGGTGGCAAAGGTGTGGGAGCTGGAAAGCGCCCTACCCCTGGAGTTCATGGAGGCTACTGAGCCCCCAGTGAAGCTTGAGCTGCTGAGCAGCAGAGGAAGGCAGACCACCGATCGGGATTCCCCAGGTTCTACGGGAAAATTTCAACTTCATTCTTCATGGTTTTTTTTTTTTTCAGTTCTGCAGATTTGGAGGTTAAACTTAACTTGCTTTGTACAAAGAAACATGAGGAGAAGCAGCAGACCTCCCGTCACGCTTTCCTTTGGCGAGTGGTAGGACCCAAATCAGCAGATGTGGCTGGGGACTCGGGCCAGCCTGAGGCTGCAAGGTGGTTGTCTTCCTCAGGTCTCAGCGTATGAGTTTGTGTGGCTCCTGAGCCCAGATTGGCTGGCTGTGTGTCATTGCCAACCCCAGTGTCTCACTGCCAAAATTCCTCCCACCTCCGGGAAAGGGAATCTGGGAAGGCATCAAACTGGGGGTTTGCCTCAGCTCAGGTGCCGGGGATGGGGGTGGGGGTGGGGCCTTTGTGGCCTCCAGTCTGGAGGGGTTGGAGTAGGTGATGCACACATTGCTCTCCATTTCAGAGAGTCATTACAAGGCTGCTAACTCAGAGACTAAATGCTTTATTTCCTAATTTTAAGGGCTCTACAGACAAAGGAAGGCTTTCTGCTGCAGTAGTAATGACGGTGATAGATCCATGTTAAGCCCTTTACCTATCTTTTCCGATTTAAATTCCTTTAAAAACCTCGTGAGAAAGATACGATCGTCCCCATCTTACTGCTGAGTAACCTGAGGCCTGCTGAGGTTCAGTCTCATGCTGGGATTGGTGCAGGCTCTCTGCCTACAGCCTCCTTCCCCACGTTGCTCTGGTCACAGCACTGGACTGTCAGGTCACGGATGAGCTGGACGTAATTCTAACGACTGCACATCTGTTCACATTGAGAACAAGAATGGAACTACTATTGGTCAATTTTTAACAATATAAAGAAAATGCAGACAGACCCAGTAGGCTTTAAAATAATCCTGTTTGCTGAGCAGAACCACCAGTTATTGCCTCCCACCCCATTCATAACTTGAAGTCCTAACCCCTGGTAACGCAGGACGTAGCTGTGTTTGGGATAAGGTCTTTAAGGAGGCAGTTAAGTTAAAATGAAGTCTTTAGGGCCTTGTCCTTATAAGAAGAGCAAATTTGGACACAGACTCGAGTGTAGGGAGGAAAGGCCATGTGAAGACACAGTGAGGAGGCAGCTGCCCTCCAGTGAAGGGGAGAGGTCTCAGAAGGAGACAGGCCCTGCCCACGCTCAATCTTGGATTTCTAGCCTCCTGAACTGAGAGGAAATACATTTCCCTTGTTTAAGCCAGTCTGTGACATACTTTATTTTTATTATTCAGTATTTCCATTTTATTTTTTTATTCCTTTAAAAAAATCTGGCCACATGACTTCTTGCCT
Source organism: Loris lydekkerianus (assembly GCA_963574355.1). Taxonomy (NCBI): domain Eukaryota; kingdom Metazoa; phylum Chordata; class Mammalia; order Primates; family Lorisidae; genus Loris; species Loris lydekkerianus. The sequence continues at coordinate 74,533 of CAUYPK010065437.1, forward strand.
TTTCTTTTTTACTTTAAAACTTGGAATAGGTTATTCTTGTTCGGTAATAACCCCAGGACATGCTACATGAAACAGGAAACACACTCAGTTTGTTTCTCGACAGGACTTAGACCCAGCTCGCTTTCTACCTGACGTCCTTTGTGACATCCTTAGCAAACTAATACACCATCCTCATTCATTTATTGCTTACTTATTGCACTGAAACATTCAGCCTCGAGTGCTGCTTGTTAATGGTAAATCTGTTTGTCTCTCATATTGTAATTTCTAAGTACTGGTTTGAGAGATTATGATCTTTTCCAAGTAGGCACTTTAGGAAGATTGGAACTATTTTGGTGGTTTTGAAAAGGCTTCTTTGATAATAAAACATCTTAAGAGGCAAAGATCCCCAAAGTTGCTGTAAATGTTGATTGCCATTGTGCCCTGTGTGGTATTATGTAGGTGAATATTGCATTTTATATGTCCTTGAGGCTTAGCAGTATTTTCAGCTTTCCAGTGCTGGTAGGAATGAGTTGATGTGGGATTTCTCTCCTGAAGGCATCCTTTCCTGTCTAGTTCTAAACATTCCGATTCTGTAGAACCAGGTAGCTCTTCTTTTTGCCATATTTTCACTGGTCCGGTAAGTACCTTATCAGGTCTTATCTCAGGCATTTCTGATCAAGAAGTTAAGCCTATATTGGATGCTTTGGTTTGCTTTGGAAAACTCATTTATTTTTATTTTATTTATTTATTTTTGAAAACTCATTTTTTTTTTTTTTAATGGTAGATCAGGTCCAGCCTGGTGTTTCATTGAAAAATTTAAAATAAAATGAAAATTTTAAAATAAAATTTTTGAAAAATTTAAAATGCATATTCCTGAAATTTTAGTAGGTTCCAGTTCTTATTTAGAATGGATATCCTACCTACTTTCAGTGTGGTTTGAAAATGAATTTTACAATTAAACGTAATAACAGTATTATTAAAAATTAAATCACAACCAAGCCATTGATGTTTATATACTGATTCTTGGTTTTCACAGATGGACAAGGTCTAGCATAACTCCTTAGTAGTGAAGTAAGTATAGTGGGGACTTCCTTACCCCATCCCCGTTGCCTATTGACAGTAATTACTGTGGAGGAACGGGACCCAGGAAGATGAAACGCTAGGCTGGGGAAATCAGGAGGGCCATAGATGCTAGATTTTTCTGAGTTCTGGGAGATGAGAAGACCGTGATTACCCAGAGAGAGAAGCCTATGGTTATAGTCCTTGGCACCAAGGGAAAAAAAAGTATGGCAACTAATAATTTCTAGAAGAATCGAAGGTATCTAATTATCAGTGTGATCACATTGTACTGTTTATATTGTCTAGTGTTGGGGGTCGATATGTGAACCCAACCTGGTTTGAATGCTGGCTGGGAAATGACGCTGGAAATATCTAACTCAACACCAGTTTTCGGGAAAGACAATTTTGAGGAAGCCTGGAGATGGTTTACACTAACTCAGGCTGGGCTGACCAAGGTAATGCATCACCGTCTGGCTTCTTCAGAAGGTTTTTATTAGTTTTTAACAAAGGTTCATATGCAAAAGATAGTGTTGAAAGAATCCCAAGTGCCTAGAAAGACTGGATAGGCTTGGGAGAAAGCCGGGGTAAGTGGCAGGAGGTTGGTCAACAGCCAGTGGTGTACTTAAATAGAGAAGGTGGGAGAAGCCAGTTCTGTTCAGGTAGGGGAAGTAAACCAGGTTTTCTAGTTTAACTAAACATTCCAAAAGAGTTTAATCCCTCCCATCTGTTGATTCTCAAATGCATGGGCCTTCAGATTCTTTTCCTTTTCTATGATTCTAAAGAACCTCCAGGAATTGCCCACTTGCAGGTGTTCTCCTTGGTTACCCTAGAATTGAGGCAGGGCACTCTGCTGAAGAGTCAGCTCATCTACCTCCCACAATCTAGGATATAAATGACCCATCTAGTGAATCAAGAGACTATTTCTTGACTGATGGATAAAAGAAGACCCTTAGCAGAGTCCACTGCAATGCAAAATGTTGGCAAGTAAAACCTGAGCTTGATTCATTCTTCAGAGCACTTCTTGGTCTTTTGAAGACAAAGTAATGTTTAAAAATCCCAGCAGAAGTTAATCATGGCAAAAAATTGAAAAGCAAAGAGAATTAGATGTGACTAGGCATCAGAGATGAGTTAATTAGGGTAGTTACTGAATTTAGATATTACTTTTCTGACTGTTAAATGAGAAAGGCAACACAGTGGGTTGTATAATTCTCTTCTGGTAGAAGAAGTTTGTATGTCAACAGATAGGAGTGTTCTCCTGTCAAAAAGAATTTATCCCTTTGGCCCTGTAGCAGTAGGACGTTTAGTAGGATAGTGGTTAACGTATGCAGCCATGGTTTTGCAAATGACCAGAAGTCTTACTTAAACGGACTTCTCTTATTGACCCTCTGTGTTAGCCAAGTGCTTGAAGTTCTTTGTAACCTCAGTGAATTGATCAATAGATTTCCATTGATGGAAGCCAGTTATGAACCATTCCAAGCACTTTTTTCCCCCACAAATGTTTTTTTAGTGCCTGGTAAGTGCCAGGCACTGTCAGAGTCACCAGAGAGAAGCCCTTTCCTCAGGAAGCTTCTAGAACAATGGAGAAGAAAGGCAAATCTGCAGGCATTTATTGACAAGCTGCGAATACTGTGGTCGCTTGGCAAAATACAGGATGCTTTCGCCTCACATAGGAGGGGTACCTAACCCAGATGAGGGGTGGGAAGAGGGAGCTAAAAGTTTATGGAGCTAAGTGTATCTCAACTGAGACCCACAGCTTATGTTAAGAGTTTGTCAGGCAAAGGTTGGAAGGGAAAGACACTCTGGAGGCCTGAAGGTAAGCCAGAGACTGGGGGCGTGGAGTGAGGGGGATGGAAGCTCGGAGGGATGGACAGACCACATGGCTAGTGACAGAGATGACCATCGGAATGCTGGACTGCTCGTTGCCAGAACAGAACAGTTCTGTAACTGTTGAGACTTAACTTAGACTATTTGTGCTGCTCGGACAAAATACTATAGACTTGGTAATTTATAAAGCACAAAAGTTTACTGCTCACAGTTCTGGGCACAGGGAAGTCCAAGACCAAGGTGCCAGAAGATTCCGTGTCTGATGAGGGATCTCCTCCTGTAAGATAGCGCCTTGGTGCTGCTCCTCCATGGCAGAAAGGGCAAAAGGGACAAGGGCTGTGTCCTCACATGGGGAAGAGACGGAGGGCCGGGTACCTCCCTAAAGACTCGTAGAAGGACCTTAATCCCATTTGTGAGGGTAGACCCCCTCATGGACCCATCTTTCCCTAAAGTCCCAACTTCTTCATACTAACACTGGGGGGGTTTAAGGTCCATTGTGAATTTTGGGGGGGCACATGCATTCAGACCACAGCAGACAATTTTCAGTGACAAGGAAATTTCACTGAAGATATGTTTGAAAAGTTCTACAAAGGTGAACTTTAGAGAAATAATAAAAGCCTTTATCTCATTTTTGGTTTAATCTGCTTTATTCTCACTACTAATATTCTTTACATAAAACTAGCCCCAAATAACAATTCATTAAATTTTTCTCATGATTCTGTATAGATTTGTATACAATAAGGTCTTGATAGCACCTTAAATAGTTCAATAAGATTCTCACTGGTCATTTCCTGCCAATAAGAATTATGTTATTTCTAGAACCATTTTTTTTTTTTTTGATGATTCATAGACTAGAGTCATCAGATAGATGCATTTTTCTTAATCTTTTAAAATTAATGGTAATTTAGAATCCCCAATATTAAAATTCTAACTATGGTTTATTATGAGTTTATAAAAAGTATTCTCTTTAAAATGCCAGTAGTCTAATATACTTTCCACATAAGAGGAAAACTCAAATCAATTCAAGGTGAGGTGAAGGGGAAGGAGGGAAGCTGGGAGAGGGGAGGGGGGATGGGTGTGCTCCAACTAATGGGCACACCTGTTGGGGGCAGGACGCAATTATAAGAGGGGCTTTACTTAACAAATATAAACAATGTAACCTAATTCTTTATACCCTCAATTAACCTGAAACAATAATAAAAAGGAAAAAAATAAACTACTTATTTTCAGTACAGAGTAAAAATGAATAAATAAATAAATAAAATGCCAGTTCTAATTCATCTACCATAATGGTTATGTGAATACTTAGATTGTGATTAAAAACAAAACAATCTACACAGCCTTTTTAATAAAACCATTTCTGTAAAAAGTTTCAAGTACTTGAAGTTAAAATGATCAAAAAGATAACTTCTTTTTAACAGGAATACTTTTCAAAGAAGAGAATGAAAATCTCTTAACACATTGCAGAGGGCTCATTTCTCTTTTTATTTTTTGCCCAAGTGACTTCACACATCCAGCAACTCAGACCAAACTGTGTGACTTGAAGGATCTCTCGGCAGAAAGACAAACCATATCTTTTATAAATGTATAGGATTTCTTTCTTTTCTTAGACTCTCCCTCCAACTTCATTGAGGTGTAATTGAGAAATAAAAATTGTACATATCTGAGGTGTACAACATGATGTTTTGATACAGGTGTATGTTGTGAAATGATCACCACATAATTAACTATACCTGCTAATTAACATATCCATCACGTCACGGTTATCTTTTTTCTTTCTTTTTTGTGGTGAGAACATGTAAGATCTATTCTCTTTGCAAATTTCAAGTATACAATGGCGTGTTATTCACTACAGTCACCATGCTGTGCGTTAGACGCCCAGCCCTCACTCATCCTACGTAACTGGAACCCTTTGACCAACCAAGGATTTCTTGGAGACTTAGTTGTGTCTGAGGCTCTTCCTCATTACTGTTAGCGTTTATTCCTTAAGCACTGACCTGGTGCTTGACCCTAAGAAGATGCTTTGCTCTGTAAAGCTAATGGTAAAGGGTTTCTTTGCATGACTGATAGCACCTGCTCCCCTGCCTCTCTCTGCATTATGCTAGGTTATGGGGAAACAAGAATAAAATGCTGTCCCTTTAAGAGGCCCACAGCATCTGTGGCGGGATGAGGGAAAGTGACAAAGAGGAGGGGCAGCTGAGCTCTTTTGAAGGATGAGTAATTCAGGGAAGGATAGTTCAGTACTTCTAGAGGTGGTGGGGGCTAATAACTTTTTGAGTATCTTTTAGCTGGGGAGTCAAAGATAGGGAATGTTTACAGGGTACACATGATGGGCTACTGACACAAGGTAGCTATTTTGCATCCTTTCCTTACTAGTATCTCTACCTGATACACCTTTAACAGCCAAAATTTCTAAAAGCAGCAAAAATGAAGTAATCTTGATATTTTAACTGAGGTTGAGAGTGTAGTGCCCTTCTTCTTTTGAGACGTTTAGTAGACTCGGTTCATATGAAATCATGGATGTACTGACAACTGAGTGTAAACATTTAGTGACAACAGTGCTTTCAAAAGTAAATAGTAAGTCTCCCTGTGAATTTCTGGGTTTTATTTTATGTTTCTGTTTTTGATTTGGTGAACCATAAAACGTGAGCAAACTGCGAGGCACTGTTAGATATTTGTTTTCATAAACGCAGTTTGAGGCAAGGTTTCCAGGGCTGTGGACTAAAGGCAGCATGTTGTTCCTGCACCCCAGTTCCCTGAACAGAATCCCCATACTACATTTTCCTTGTTTTGAGTTTATATCTCTCTTCAAGGTTTGCTGTTTGGAAGTATTTTTTTTTTTTTTTCATGATGAAAATATTGCATGACATGTGAAAATTTATTTTTGCCTTCTTTTTTTTAATGCAGGATTTTTTTTTTTCTTTCTGTAAGGCCCAGAATATAAGATTTGCTTAATGCAATCTGATTGTGTCTATCAGATACTAATGTCAGCGTAGAGTATCTTATACCCATCGTGGTGTGCCATACTCATCATCACATAGCCAGGCCATACAGAAAGCCAAAAGAAAACCAATATATCTGGCTTTCTTTGGAGGCCACTTCCTGGTAAATAATAATTAAATTACATGGCTCTTAAGTACAGAAAGAACAGAATTCCCTTGGGTTATGCCACATGTGTGGAACACAGATATGCAGGTAATAAGGAAAATAAATAAAGAAATTGATATGAAGAAATTAAAACCCTTTCTGTTTGTGGGATTTGTGTTTGCCTTAGCAGTGCATGACGCAGGGCCTGGAACCACAATGTTTTCCTTAGTTTACCAACTAACAGCTCTACAAGCAACACTTTTTATAGAGCACTTTAGATGCCCATCTCCTGTCATTTGTGCACTATCCAGAGGGTCAGTTTTGACCTTGCTCTGCCCTTGTCATCAGGGAATCTTCAAGAACCTGAGGGTGTTTCTGCTGCCATCTGCTTCCCTTGTGAGAGAGGTCTGTGGTTAGCTGGGTATACGCCCCGCCAGCATTTGCATCCACTGTTGACTCCTCCATCAGCTTCCATTTCTGATTGGGCCTTTGAATATCACAACCTCACACTTTTCTTGTTTTTAAAGTAGAAGATAACATTTTCTGACTATTGAAGAAAGCATGGCACAACTTATCTTTTGAAAGACTTAACCATGGGATATTTTTGGCCCTGGTGTTTTTCTAAGTTTGAAGTCAAGATACAAATTTTCTTTTTAAATGTCTTGTTTCTCTTATTAAAGGAAGTTAAGGGTAAGGGGAGCTATCTACCTTTTTTGACTTGGCTAAGTGTATAACTTTTGAATCTTCCACTTTGAAGTTGGAAGGATTTATAAAGACTGCTGATTAATGAAGAAAGCTTTAATTGTGACACCTCAGTGCAAAAACATTACATGTGTTTTTGTGTATTTGGTTCCTTTGTCCAAGAACAACTTATAGGTTCTTTAATGAGCCTCTTTTTTTATCATGAGATGCTGAGGTTAGATAACCCTTTAAAAGTTATGCAGTCCAGCTCTCTAGCTGATTTTCAAATCCCTTCTGATCCCCATTGAACACTCTTCCGGAATATTCCGGTACACCTTCAGCCTGCAGCAGCTGATTCTCTGACTGTGCTGACCACTGTCAAGTCCTTCTTCTTTCTGTCATTCTGTAATTTTTTTTTATCCATGTCCCAATTTTTACATTTGAGAGCCACCTGCGTATGGAGACTGAATGTGAGTCTACTTCATTCAGTTATTAGCACCTCCTGGAAATTGACTCCTGAGATTGCTGTTGTGCTAAAAAAGAATATAAATAAAAAATAGAGAATTCTGTTCACATGTGTTCCCCTAGAATACAAAGTAAGAATATACATCATTTTCTAAGAAGAAAAGATTGGTAAGTTATAAAAAGAATTTTTCTAATACATGAAAAATACTGTATTTTAAGAATGTAAGAAGCTATTTATAGTTTTTTCCCTGCCAGTGTTCAATGCTATTAAATAGAAAGAGGTTTTCTAATTTGCAAGAGGATATTTTGAAGTCCACAAGAACTTTCTGCAATCTGAAAGCAATCTCAGATTGAATTTTTCCAGATTTTTGCTCTCGATGAGTTCTACAGATGAGCTGAACTTAATGTAGTCCATTAAGGGAACAGTTAATAACTATCCATTAATAGATGCAAAATCCAATGTGTTAAATATAATTTAATTTTATTTCTAATAATGCAGGAAATGTGATAAAATATTTTAACATTTCAATTAGAATTGAAATGCAGCAACTTAAATGTTTTTAGTGTCTAATGAAAAAATCCAGTTTGGTGCCCCAAGTTTATCTGTATTTGATCTGATTGTATTGGGAAGAATGGTATTAGAAAAATGTACTAACAACCTTGGCTTTAATTTGGGAAGTGATCATGGCACATAAAATAATATAGAAACCATTGGTATGACATACCATATTTTTTGTAATCATTACTTATTATTCTTAACATATAAAACATGCAAATCTGTTTGGAAACTTAGTTTTTGTGTGCACACAGCAGGCACCTGTGTATAAGGGCATGCTGCTTAAACTGTCTAGTCATTGTTTTGGTCAAAATAGGTCACCTTCTGAAGACTTCATGTGAAAACATCCTGTAAGTAACTCTAGTTATTTTCTCATATGTTATCTATGAGCCTGCAGAAACTTTTCCTGTGTGTGTGGGAATTTTTTTGTATGTTTGTGTTTTGTTCATAATTATAATGTGCTGTTCATTGAATTTTTAATGTGTAATACAGATATTGGTGGCATTTCCATTGACTTTGAAGAGTGGTAGAAAAGAAGTCAAGCACTTATAAATAGCATGTTTGGGTGACTATGCCTGACAGTCCTTTAGTTTCCAGTGAATTTCAGGTACAGAGGATTTTGCAGTAATCGTGTTTCTCCTTCATGGTATGTTACATCATTAATCTGCATAAGGCCCCAATATTATTTAATGTTTTTATTCTTATCTATTTCCTGTCACCTTCTTATTTTTTCTGCCCATATCCCAAGGAGAACACCACTGCACTCTAGCCAGGGTAACAGAGAGAGAAAAGAAAGGAAGGAAAGAAGGGAGGGAGGGAAGAAATGAGGGAGGGAGAAAAAAATGAACACATACACCTAAAAGATTATGGTATGTAAAATACCTTGGGATCATTGCCATGGTGTCATAGCTCACTGCATCCTCTAATTCCTGGGCTCAAGCAATCCTCCTGCCTCAGCCTCCAGAGTAGCTGGGACCACAGGGGCACACCACCACACCTGGCTAAATTTGCTGTGTTTTGTAGAGGCAGAGTCTTGCTCTTGCTCAGGCTGATCTGGAACTCCTGAGCTCAAGTACTCTTTCTGCTTTGGCCTCCCAGAGTGCTAGAATTATAGATCTGAGCCACCGTGTCCAGCCTTATAGGTGTTCTTATAAAAATGTCTATTATAGTTTTCTGTGCATGTAATTTTTTTCATACGGGAAGTCTTATGCTGTAGATTTCTGCTCAACACAGTGTTTAAAGATGAATGGCTAAAACTGTGTGTGTCTTATATCTGTGTCAGAGTAATAATTTTCTCAAGGGGTGAAATTTAGAGTTCCTTAGTCATTTTCCAACCACAAGTCATATTGTCATATATATGTATAAATCAGTACACATATAGTCCAGGAAACTGTGTAGGAATTTCTCAGAAGCAGGATTGTTGGGTTATAGTATGTAGGACAGGTGTACACTTACTACACCTGCTGTGGGTATTGTCTTCTAGAAAGGCTGCTCTGGTTTATGCATGAGCAAAGCATGATGCTCAGTAGAGTGTTCAAATCTAGTATTTATTTGAAGATGGACCTGGTGATTGTTTTTTTCTAGGCATAGCTATTCTCTGTCTGTTGAAAAGATAATTGCTTATTTTTATTGGTTAGTGATTTCAGAAATTTAAGATTAAATGATATGAAGGAGCATCTCTTTTAGTGTAAATTAGTTCCCTTGGGACTGCATTAATTTGGTAAGGCCACTGCGATCCTTAGGGCAATGGACTTTTACTCATCTAGTGCCTTTGTTGTCTGATGGGGTCATGGTATGAATTTGAAAAGTTAGCATAATTAAAAAGGAGGCACCTATTTAAAGAACTGGATTCATTATTTATTTGTTTATTATTTATTTATTTATTATTATACTTATTTATTATTTTTATTTATTCATTTATTATTATTATTTTTTTAGACAGAGTCTTACTTTGTTGCTCTGGGTAGAGTGCCGTGGCATCATAGTTCACAGCAACCTCAAACTCCTGGGCTCAAGTGATTCTCTTGCCTCAGCCTCCTGAGTAGCTGGGACTACAGGTGTCTGTTACAACGCCTGGGTATTTTTAGAGACAGGGTCTCTCTGTAGCTCAGACTGGTCTTGAACTCTTGAGTTCAGGTGATCTGCCTACCTCAACCTTGCAGAGTGCTGAGATTACAGGCATGAGCCACTGCACCTGGCCCCATACTTATTTAAAGCCAGGTGTCATACTATGTGCCAAGAGAGCCCCTGGTATGTGTGGAATAAGAATGCAAGTTTGAATGGATGATTTCTTATAGTAGGCAACTTAAGAAGGCGCTTGTCTGAAAGTTAGATGAGAGGAGAGGAGATATGAAATGAGAAAAGGAAGACGGAAGAAAGAATACATTGCCCATTGGCTCCTAAAACTGTGCCTGGCTCAGGGTAGAGGGTCACTCGATATGTGTATAATGAATGAATTAGTAGTGTGGTGTGGGGGAAAGTATGCTGTAAATTTATAGCTAAATATTTTGATTTGCATTCTCACTTTGTCACTAGGGGAAATCATGAGCGCACTCTGAGCCTCAGTTGATGAAACCATGAACTGAGGTTGACAGAAGAGCTACCCGAGCTGCTGCCTGTGAAGGGACTGGCGTGTACTAGGCACTCAACAGGGCGTTCTATACCTTTGGGAAAATATGCTTTCTATTACTTGATCAGTAGTAATCAATTTCTCCTGCAAAATTGTCCCAAGTTTGGGAGTTTCTAAACAGTCTCTTATTTTCTATTTTGCTATTCATGGAAACAATTGAAATGATAGTAAGGTTCTATTTAAAAGTCACTCAAGATTATAGTGGTCGGGGGAGATAAAGGGGAGAAGGGTAGGCGTGCAGGGAAATGTGATGGTCTTTAGCCTTTGCTCTAAGCTTCACTATACTGTGGCCGATGCTTTGCTAGGTAGACGACTTTCATTCAGAAGTCTTTCTCCGGGGCTTGTCCCTCTACCCACAATACAGGCTGTCATGGACCTTCATATTCCTAGGTTCCCACTCTCTGACCTTTCCTCTTGCAGACATTTCCTCACTTACAGCTTGAAATCTATATTGTCAAGGTGAACGGACTACCTTCATTTGAATTTTACCTTCTAGTATTGCAGATGCAGTGTTTTTATTTTTGTGGGTAGTCACTTTCCGAAGAACATAGGCGCTCATGATTAATTATTACTTGGTAAAATTTTTTTTTTAACTTCTCTGCTGTTTACAATATAGTCTAATTCATTAAGCGGGTGTGTCATTATGACCCTCAGTGTTGACTAAGTGGAATGAGAAAAATCGTCTTTTCCTGTTAGTCATACTTGTATTTTGACATTAAACAGCAGGCCTTTGTCAAAATTAATATAAAAAGGGTGGCATGGCTGAAATCACGTTTTAAAATGCCAAGAGGTGCTCAGAGGATTTGAAAAACATTGTGGGATTGGATTATGCCTCATCTTGCAATAAAAGAAGATTCACATCAATTTTAAGGAGTCTTGCTTTCAACACTCACATAGTAAGAAATAAAGGTAGGGCTTTTTAAATGATAAACTATAAGAAAGTATATTTAAAGTTTTGACAGTGGATAAGTCTGTGACAAGTTGCAGTAAGTTGGTTACATAGTAGGATTTGTTGTATGGATTTTCTCCAGATGCTTTATTCAAAAGTGCATCTTTCTTGTCTTTTCTTTTCTTTTCGTTTCTTTTTCTTTTCTTTCGACAGAATCTCATTTTGTTACCCTCAGCAACCTCAAACTCTTGGGCTTAAGCGATTCTCTTGCCTCTGCCTCCCAAGTAGCTGGGACTACAGGCGCCCACCACAACGCCCGGCTATTTTTATTTTTTGGTTGGAGTTGTCATTGTTGTTTAGCAGGCCTGGGCTGGATCGAACCCTCCAGCTACAGTGCAGGTGGCTGGCTCTCTAGCCACTGAGCTACAGGCCCTGAGCCCAAAGTGCATTTCTCTTAAGATTTTGTCTAAATGTTCACTGATGTGTATTTTTAAGTTACAGTCTTATGTTTTTGTTGACATAAAAATGCAGGCATACTTTTAAGTTTCTAACTGTGTTTAAGCTTTGCAGGAGTGTCCTTTTTTCCTGATAAATTCTATTCCAGTCCTTGTATTTATAAGCTGGGGACAGATGGTGTTTATTAGAGCACAAAGGTGCAGACCAGTGATCATCGGGTAGCTTTCTCCGTCTTCCTTCATTTCTAAGTCTCGTTTTCCCATGTAGGTAAGGATATGATGGAATGGGAGGAGATGAAGAGGTACTGCTTTTTTTTCTTTTTAAAAATTTTACTTAGTTTAATTTATTTTACTAACTGGCCTTAGACAAGTAAAAGATTTATCTTCAGATATCACTTAAGCTAGATGTTACCATTCATGGAGCGCTTACCAGGTTCTAGGTGTTGAAGTAGTAATTTTGTATTTGAGTAATAAAAACCTTGTCTTATTTCTGAGACAGCAGCAACAATGTAAGACTTGTAACAGAAGCTCCATGGATGATTCTATCAATTTTTCTCTCTGAGACCTCTGGCAATGTTTAGTCTTACAGATTTCCATCCAAAAGCAAGGGTTTGTTGAAATGGCGCTTGCCGTGGTGAAGCAGCGGATAGCCCAAGGGTTTGTTGAAATGGCGCTTGCCGTGGTGACGCAGCGGATAGCCCAAGGGTTTGTTGAAATGGCGAGAGCGGTAGTGCCGCGGCTGTGGCCCGCGGGGCG